>BLSH010507885.1:357937-378873 GCA_018402905.1 Glandirana rugosa
CTGTCCATACAGAGGACTGTGACACCGACCGCGTCCTGTCCATACAGAGGACTGTGACACCGACCGCGTCCTGTCTGTGTAGAGGACTGTGACACCGACCGCGTCCTGTCTGTGCAGAGGACTGTGACACCGACCGCGTCCTGTCTGTGCAGAGGACTGTGACACCGACCGCGTCCTGTCTGTGCAGAGGACTGTGACACCGACCGCGTCCTGTCTGTACAGAGGACTGTGATACCGACCGCGTCCTGTCTGTACAGAGGACTGTGACACGGACCGCGTCCTGTCTGTACAGAGGACTGTGACACCGACCGCGTCCTGTCTGTACAGAGGACTGTGACACTGACCGCGTCCTGTCTGTACAGAGGACTGTGACACTGACCGCGTCCTGTCTGTACAGAGGACTGTGACACCGTGTCCTGTCTGTACAGAGGACTGTGACACCGTGTCCTGTCTGTACAGAGGACTGTGACACCGTGTCCTGTCTGTACAGAGGACTGAGACATGGACGGGGCTATGTACACTGATCAGCCACTAGACCTCTGAGGTTAGGTTCACACTTGTGTGATGTCAGACATCGCATGTGATTTGCACGCGCACCACAGCTGCCGATCACAAGCGATGTTTTTGCAATGTGAGTTCAGCCATACAGTTGTAAGGCTGAACTCGCATTGGATTCACACAGAAAAAGGTGCATGAATTTGTCTTTCCCTGCACTGGAATCGGATTGCATGGGTGTTCTCACCTATGCAATCCGATTCCTGTCCGAATCCACAGTTCGCACTGTGATCCGTGAACCAATGTGGGAGTGTCATTAACTTTGTATTGACACCCGCAGCAGTTCGCAGAGGACAGTGTGAACTGCCTGCAAGAGAGATGCGATGTGGGAACCCGCACTGGAATTGATCTGGTTCCTGCATTGCACCAGTGTGAACCTGGGTCCTAGGTATGCTGTGGTATCTGGCACCAAGCCATCAGTAGCAGATCCTTTAAGTTGCGAGGTGGGGCTTCCATGGATCAGACTTGTTTTCCAGCACATTCCACAGATGTTCTATTAGCCTGAGATCTGGAGAATTTGGAGTCAACATCTCAAAGTCTCTGTTGTGTTCCTCAAACCATTCTTGATTCAGCAGAGCAGGCCACCTTCTTCCATTGCTCTGATGCTCATGTGCCCACTGTAGGCACAGTTTGGCTGTGGACATGGGTCAGCATGGGCACCCCTGACCAGTCTGCGGCTATGCAGCCCCATACACAACAAACTGCAATGCTCTGTGTGTTCTGATACCTTTCTATGGGAACAAGTATTAGCTTTTTCAGAAGTTTAAGCTACAGTAGCTCCTCTATTGGATTGGACTACACAGACCAGCCAGAGACTTGGCAGCCTATTACACTGTCGTCATCATCAGTTCATGGGTTTTCCTTCCTTGGACCAATTGCACAGCACTAATGACAGCCAGTGAGACATTTCCTGATCGCTGCAGCCGCGCATTGGGGAAATGTCTCACTGCCTGTGATTAGTGCTGTGCAGGGTTCACTTCCTGGCAGGCTCAGGCACGTTCGGTTCCAATCAAGCCCCAGCCCATCCTTACTCCTGACCATTGCAGACCGGGAACATCCCACTAGAACTGCAGCTTTGGAGTTACTCTGACCTGGATGTCTAGCCACTACAATATGGCCCTTGTTAAATCCTTACCCTTGTCCACTTCTGCTTTCAACACATCAACTTCAGGGACAACATGTTCACTTGCTGCCTAATATATCTCACCCACTTTCAGATGCTATTGTAATGAGATAATGGATGTTATTCACTTCTCCTGTCAGTAGTCATAATATTATGGCCGATCAGTGTACATGGACTATGGGATGTACTGTAATGTAGTATACATCAGACAACAGCGGTTCTCACCTCCGGCAGAGACTTCCCGCAGCTCAGATTATAGATCTTCACATCATTAATATTGGAGACCTGCATGGCTGAGCCCGGCCAGCATTACACTCAGCATACACCGGAGCCCGCATGTACACAGAGCCAGAGCACAGGAAGTCACGTGTGCCGGAAGGAGGAAACAGTACTGACATTTGGATGGCAGCGCCATCTTGTGGTTGTCTAAGAGCAGTAGATGCCTTTTGCTTGTCTAAGCGCAGTATATCGCCATCTTGTGGCTGACTAAGAGCAGTAGATGGCTTTTGGTTGTCTAAGCTCAATAGGTCGCCATCTTGTGGCTGACTAAGAGCAGTAGATTAAGATGCCCAGATTTTTAAAATTAAATCCAGGGACATTTTTTTTTATTGGCAAAAAATAAACTATTTTATAAGTATATATTCCTCAAGTGATATATGCAGTGTATGTGGTGTGTGTTTATGTAACAATTGTATGATATATACATTATTTCTGGAAATCATTTCATACCAGGCCCATAGCATTATTATACCAGCCCAACCACATAACGTCGTTATTTTCTTGTTTATAAAAGGAAAAACATGCATTTTAAAGCACATTTCGTGAGTGTATTATACTCACCAGTGCCCATCAATGCAGCCCCACCAGTACCCATCAATGCAACCTGATCATTACCAATCAACGCAGACTGATCATTTCCCATCAATGCAGCCTAATCATTGCCCATCAATGCAGACTGATCATTGCCCATCAATGCAGCCTGATTATTGCCCATCAATGCAGCCTCACCAGTACCCATCAATGCAGCCTGATCATTGCCCATCAATGCAGCCTGATCATTGCCCACCAATGCAGCCTGATCATTGCCCGTCAATGCAGCCTCACCAGTACACAGCAATGGAGCCTGATCATTGTCCATTAATGCAGACTGATCATTGCCCACCAATGCAGCCTGATCATTGCCCATCAATGCAGCCTTTACCAGTACCCATCAATGCAGCCTAATTGCCCATCAATGCAGCCTCACCAGTGCCCATTAGTTACAGCCTCATCAGTGCAGCCTCACCAGTGCCCATCAGCTCAGCCTCATCAGTGCCCATCAATGCAGCCTGATCAGTGCTCATCAGCTCAACCTCATCAGTGCAGCCTCACCAGTGCCTATCAGTGCAGCCTCACCAGTGCCTATCAGTGCAGCCTCACCATTGCCTATCAATGCAGCCTCACCAGTGCCCATCAATGCAACCTCACCAGTACCCATCCAATGCAGCCTCACCAGTACCCATCCAATGCAGCCTCACCAGTGCCCATCAATGCAGCCTCACCAGTGCCCACCAATGCAGCCTCACCAGTGCCCATCAGCTCAGCTTCCCCAGTGCCCATCAATGCAACCTCCCCAGTGTCCATCAATGCATCCTGATCAGTGCCCACCAATTCAGCCTGTTCAGTCCCCATGAACTAAGTCTGTTCAGTGCCCATCAATGCAGCCTGTTCAGTATCCATCAATGCAGCCTGTTCAGTACCCATCAATGCAGCCTGTTCAGTACTGATCAGCCTGGCCTGTTCAGTGCCCAGCAGCTCAGCCTGTTCAGTGCCCAGCAGCTCAGCCTGTTCAGTGCCCAGCAGCCTGTTCAGTGTTCACCAATGCAGCCTTACCCGTGATCAGTGTATAGTGAGGAGAGGAGTCAGATTATACAGAGCAGGGATCTCCTATTTACCCTATGTGGTTGCTGTCCTCGGGCAAATGTCACCAGTGTGCTGCCTATCATAGGAAACAGCCAAGGAGGCAGGACTTTGCCTGACAGCCAGGTAAGCGGGAGATCCCCGTTATGTGTAATCCAGCGGCACTTGCCCCCCTCCCTCCCCGTCAGAGATGGCCCAGACGCGGGGCCCTGGGTACATTCCTCTGCCCCAGCTCGCAGTGCACTTGCCCAGGATCGGCTTGCCGATCCGGGGACAAAACTGGGGACAGACCTCCTCAAAATAGGGACTGTTCCCGGAAACAGGGGACGTCTGGTCACCCTACAATAGATGGCTTTTGGTTGTCTAAGCTCAATAGATCACCATCTTGTGGCTGTCTAAGAGCTGTAGATGGCTTTTGGTTGTCTAAGCTCAATAGATCACCATCTTGTGGTTGTCTATGAGCAGTAGATGGTTTTTGGTTGTCTAAGCTCAACAGATCACCACCTTGTGGTTGTCTAAGAGCAGTAGATGGCCTTTGGTTGTCTAAGCTCAATAGATCACCATCTTGTGGTTGTCTAAGAGCAGTAGATGGCTTTTGGTTGTCTAAGCTCAATAGATCACCATCTTGTGGTTGTCTAAGAGCAGTAGATCGCCATCTTGTGATTGTCTAAGCTCAGTAGATCGCCATTTTGTGGTAGTCTAAGCTCAGTAGATCGCCATCTTGTGGTTGTCTAAGCTCAATAGATCGCCATCTTGTGGTTATCTAAGCTCCATATATAGCATTAGTGTGGATGGCTCTGGTGTGAAGTCGATATGGGACGCTCTGTAGGTATGGGACGCTCGCAAAGTGCGCATGTGCGTGAGACATACAATCTTCCAAGTATGCGTTCCACTTTCGTTCCGCATTCCACTCACTTTGCGACAGGTGTTCTGTCGAGATTAAATGCTCGCTCTCAAATAGTGCATGCTTATTTAAAGAAAAGCCGCTCGCTCTCGAATAGCGCATGAACATAGTTATGAGCGGCCTATATGGACAAAGCAGCGGGTTTTCTTTAAATGCCGCTCATAGCTGCACATGTGCTATTGAGAGCGTTCAATATCGGCAGAATACTGTTGCCAAGCAAGGGTATGGGACGCATACCAGAAGACTGTATGTCTCACACACATGCACACTTTGTGAGCGTCCCATACCTACAGAGCGTCACTTATTGACATAACACCGGCAATGTGAATTGTTGATACAGTGACCTGACTGGCTGTATTTTTATTTTAAGTACTATGTTCATAATGGTGGTCACATAGACAGGACTGATGGAGATGAGGGGGTTAATGTGCAGGGTAATAGAGGTGAAGGCACAATATACAGATAAGTTTTGAGATGAGCCTAAGCCAATGCTCCTCTGAAAAGAGATCTGTGTTGTGAGCCACAACAATGTGCCGCATGTGTTGCACTCATTTGCGGCACTTCCCTATTCACTTGAATGAGTCGCATTCAGAAGGCTTGCTGTCCAAAGAATGTGACAGGAGCAAAATGTTTGCTATGTGCACTAAAAAGCATTGCAACTGTGGCAAGAGAAAGCCCCTTTTTTTCTGTCTTTGCAGCTTAAAAGTGGTTGTAAGCCTCGGACATGAAATATGAACAAAGCATATCCCTCTATAGTGTGTACTTAGCTCAATCCAGAGCACTAAGTGTAATTTCTGTCTGTTGCATCATTCCTCTGCTATCAGCATGAATCACTTCTGACAAGTTTTCCTGACACCAATAGAAAAATGGCGACAGGGGAGGGATCTCCAACCGATTGACAGCCTCAGCTCTGCTCCTGTGAGCTGTGTAAATGGGGATGTGTCCCTTCCCTCCAATCAGCTCTCAGAGCTCTCCTCACTGAGCTCTACAGAGTGTGATTTTAACTCCCCATCAAGCTGTATAAATGTTGCATTTTGAATAGCTCTGGATAAGCAAAGGCTGTAGATAAATAGGTACAGCTTATGTAGAAGCATTTGTTTCATATTTGTGTATCACCTGAGATCAGTCACTTCACTGGGAATATGTAAGGATTTATAAACACTTTAACCACTTCAGCCCTGGAAGGATTTGCCCCTTTCCTGACCAGAGCACTTTTTGCGATTCAGCATTGCGTTGCTTTAACTGATAATTGTATGGTCGTGCGACGTTGTACCCAACCAAAATTGATGTCCTTTTTTCCCCACAAATAGAGCTTTCTTTTGGTGGTATTTGATCACCTCTGCGGTTTTTATTTTTTGCGCTATACTTTATAATTTTTGCTATAATACATGTCCAAAGAAAATATAAAAAAACAAAATTATTCATCAGTTTGGGTCGATATATATTCTTCTACATATTTGTGGTAAAAAAAGGCGTATATTGATTAGTTTGCGCAAAAGTTGGCGCTTTAACAAACCATGAGAATTAATTTATGGCGTTCTTAATATTTTTTTTACTAGTAATGGCGGCGATCTGCGATTTTTATCAGGACTGCGATATTGGGTTAAGTTTGTTTCCTATGTGTGTTCTAGCTGTGTGGAGGCTGGGCTGGCAGGGGCATGAGTACAGGAATCAGTAGATCACTGTCATGCCGCCTGACAGAGCGGGGAACTGCCTTGTTTACATTGACGGTTCTCCGCTTTTCTGCTGTATCAGGTGATCGCGGGTCACCGGCAGACATCGAGTCCTCCCGACCCGCGGCCATGCTCACGGAGCGCGCGGCGGGCACGAGAGCACGCCGGCACGCGGCTGCACAGATCGCCGTTTATAGACGAAGATCTGCACAGCGGAGAGAACTTGCCGCCGTATACCCACGCGATATGGTCGACTAGTGGTTAAGGAGGGACGTTTGGGAGGAGGAGGGGCAAAAAACGCATCTCAACTGCGTGTTTTTAACATCCTCCAACTGCACGTCTAACTGAGCCCATAGAATGCTGTAAAATGTCCCTATATCAGTATTGTTGCCAGGTTTTTGTACCCCAACTCTAAAACCAATAAAAATTGGCCCACTACCATTATAAAACCTACCGCAGTAGGCAAATGGTTAGGTCCTCTAATCACTGCTGTAGTCTCTCCCAGCCCCTGCGATTGCCACTTTTATTTGGACAGTTTGATCTTTATGTATATATGAAAGAAATATACAAAGAAAGTTATGTGAAATAACATAAATATCGTCCATCATCCTTGCTGTTGACTTTAACCACTTTCCACCCAGCCCCTTTGGTAATGCACATCAACATATGTTATAGGGGAGCTTTATTCAGAAAATTAAAGTGGAAATTCAGTCATTTTTTCATCTTTCCATCTATTAAATCTTCTGCCCTTGTTTTAACTTTGGATAGTAAAACATTTTTTTTCTGGTAGTAAATACCTTATACAGCCCACTTCCTGTTTCTTGGCTGGTAAAAAGCCTAGGCGTTTGACATCATGTACAGCTCTCTCTCACACTCTCGTGAGAGTTTGTCAGGAAGGGGGGGTGAGTCATAAGAGGGCCAATGAGAGCTGCAGAGCTAGAGGTGTGCCTCTGTGTGTCTGTATAGATCCGGGAAGTGAACAGGCAGCAGCTTAAGGCTAGGGTAGTATATAGACAGGCTAGGGTAGTATAGGGACAGACTAGGGTAGTACATGGACAGGCTAGGGTAGTATATGGACAGCCTAAGGCAGTATATGGACAGGCTAGGGTAGTATATGGACAGGCTAGGGTAGTATATGGACAGGCTGGGGCAGCATAGGGGCAGGCTAGGGTAGTATATAGAAAGTCTAGGGTAGTATAGGGACAGACTAGGGTAGTTCATGGACAGGCTAGGGTAGTATATGGACAGGCTAGGGTAGTATATGGACAGGCTAGGGTAGTATATGGATAGGCTAGGGTAGTATAGGGACAGGCTAGGCTAGTATAGGGACAGGCTAGGGTAGTACATGGACAGGCTAGGGTAGTATATGGACAGGCTAGGGTAGTATATAGACAGGTTAGGGCAGTACAGTGGCAGGCTAGAGTTGTATAGGAGAAGGCGGATCGGCCCAGGGGGCAGTTGTAGTCATGACACACAAAACTGCTGGAAAAAAATGTTGGTTGTCAATTTGCTAAGTAAGTAGAAGAGAAGGAGAGGTGACCATGGTTCAATTTGCTGCCCCTCTCAAAGTGCTGCCTGGATCCAATGGACCCACTGGGACCCACGGTAGGGCGCCCATGGGTGTAGTCTCACAGGCTGGAAAAGAGGAAACTACAGATCCCAAGAGGCACTAGGGCTCAGAGATGAGGAGGTTCCTGTTGTTTTTTATGGGGGTGAGGAGAAGAAGGTGGAGGTTGTTCAGAGAGACTGAATGCACATAAGACTACTAGCAGACTGCTGCACCTGAGAGGGAAAGAGGCACAGTGACAGACATTCTGGAACAATGGAGGTGCCACGGATGCTGATGGAGTCTGATCAAGGGGAAGGACACCACAGATGCAGACCAGCTGTGCTTCACCCAGTATACAGAGGGAAAACACCTGATGACGCAGGAAGTTATTATGCAGGATTCACAACGCTTTACAATGTGGAAGTTGATGAGAGGCCACGGGCCAAATCCACAAAAGTGTCCAGTGCGCTTTTTGTCTGCATCAAAAACTCATAAAAAGTAGGTTATATGGTTTCCAATGGCATAGTTCACACCAGCGTGGTTAGTTCTGGTGCTTTTCAGTTCCAGAAAAAACAGTAAAACATGCTGCATTTTTCATGCACTGGACTATACTGGAATGTGGTAAAATGCAAACAAACGCACTCGAATGCACTGAAACACATAAAAAATGCACCAGACCCCAGTACAGTAAAAAAAAAAGAAAAAAAGAAGAAAAAAAGCATCTGGAATGCACCAAAAATGCATTAAAACCGCGTATGCAGAAATGCAATGCGGAACGGATCTGGAGGGCGTTTTTGTGGTGTGAACCAACTCTTAAAGGGTTACTTCACCTTTACCAAAAAAACTGCCTATGCAAGTAAAGGGTGTTTATAGATAAACGCAAACTATGCAGCTTTGGCCAAAGTGAAATAATGTAATTTTTTTCAGTGTAGGCTATTTACATACTGTACCTCCCATATCCTGCCTGGCCAGAAGACTCTTAGAGATGGCATCATCCCATCCTGCAAAAAGTTATAAATAAATGAAAGGGGTTGTAAACCCTCACTGTTTTTCACCTTAATGCATTCTATGTGTAGCGCCCCCATAGTATAGTTGCGTTGTCTAGCAGGGTTTTGACAGGCCTGACTGTAATGTGCAGGCCTGGATGTTTTGATCTGGGCTGGGATGAGAGGCTAAGGGAGGATTGGGTGGACTTAACAGATGAAATCACCAGAACCTCCCACTTCTTTCTAGAAACCTGAAGAAGGTTTTCTGGTCAGAGAGCTGGGAGAGGGGTGGAGCCATCTGGAGTGTTCTAAGGACCCTGACCAATCCCCAAGCAGGGTTGGCAGGGGGCAGGCCTCCTTAAATATTAAGAGTCAGCCCAATCTGGGAAGAGTAGTGTCGGGTGGAAGTCTGGAGATGTAGCAGAGGCGCTGTGGTGCAGGCCCCTACCCAGGAAGTCACCCCCAGTCTGGGGAGGGTGACTTTGGGGCCTGGGAGTTTGGGTGCAGCCAGGAAGGAGAGTGATTCTTGAAGCAGCACAGGAGAACAGCGGAGGTCCTACAGGAGGAGTGAGAGACTTTAAAGTATCCACCGGTGTGGTGAGTGACGGTCCCTGAGACTGGAGGAGAGAGTGCTGGAGCAGGCTGGGAGAGGCATGGTGGACAGTCTGTGGGAGCCTTGGGAGCCAGTCAAGGGAAAGGAGAGTCAATACCAGAGAGCAGGTCAATGTGACCTGGAAGAGAATGGGCTGGGAGTTGTAGTCCATCAAAGGCCCAGTTAGCACTAAAGTACTTTGCTTCACATTCAAGGGCCTGTGATCCCTGGCCTGTAATGGGTGTTCCTGAGGTCCTGCTGAAACAGGGTAGGCCTCACTATGTGCTAGCCACGGTGAAGAGAAAGGTATAGAAAAGCCTGATAAATTTCCCTTCAGGCTGGAAACTAAGTTCTGAGCTGGAGAGAAGCAAAGAAGTGTAAAGCTGTGAGTTCTGTGTAGTGAGAGAACTGTAAGAGTAATGGTCAGCAAGTGAAGTGCTGGAGAGTTGAGAGGAGCAATAGTCTGCAGAGGGAGAGTCTGCAGTGAAGAGTGAATATACATGCTTGTATATGGAAGCTTTATACCATAATTCTTTGGGCATTCTGCAGTTACCCCTTATCCCCATCCAATTTATTTCCCCCAAATAAAACAACAAAAACAAGAGCTGGATTGATCAGTGTCTCCGGATGTGTGATATATGGTGCGATTGAGGTCGGCTATCAGGTGAACCACTACTACAAGCCACTCTCAAGTGAAATCAACAAGCATGGAGGAGAGGAAGCCACTCAGGTGAGTAAAAATCACCTTACCTCCAGGTGCTCATCCAGTCCGCAAGCTGTGCAACGATTCAATCCAAAGAGTTGTGACGGCACTCAATAGAGATTATGATTAAGTGAACGAAGGTTCGTGAAATGCGTTAATCCATCTGCACATTTCTGCCATGCCTTGTATGTTGCTGCCTGTACATTTTATGGGTGTTATCTTGAAACTTTGAATTTTTCAATAAAATTACTACTTAATCTTCACCTCTATTGAGTGCCGTCACGACTGTTTGGATTGAATCAATTTAAAGGGAGCACATGGCTACATATGCATTAAGGTGAAAAACCTTTTCTACTACAGCAGCCCCCCGGAGCCCCCTTTTTACTTACCTAACCCTGATCGTTACATCGCCGGGGGGCGAGCCTAGCAACTCCAGCCGCTGACTTGCGTCCTTATTGGCTAGATTGATAGCAGCGGGAGCATTGGCTCCCGCTGCAGTCAATCATGCCCAGTGAGGCGGGAGCCAGGGGCGGGGGCCGAGTCCTGCTGTCTGTGTCGGTTGATGCAGCAACAGGACTCGGGAGCGCGTCCGCATGGCTGCCCCCACTTCCCTGAGGGGGCAGTCGGAGAACAGGAGGAGCCAGGAGCACCGCTGAGGGACCCCAGAAGGAGGATCTGGGCTGCTCAGTGCAAAACCACTGCACAGAGGGGGTAACTATAACATTTTTGTTATTTAAAAAAAAACCTTTAGTATCACTTTAAACCGCGCTCACAATAAAAAGTGCAATAGTGCATACATGAAGATGACCACTAGGGGTCAGAATGAACCTGTTGTGCATAAAAATCAATATAAACATGCAAAATCTGATTATGATCCACAATAATAAAGTGCAAATGGTAAATATTTCATATGACAACTAATGTTGATTAAAGTGCAATTGTTCAATAAAGTCCAATAAGAAGTGCAGTTGTCCCATATACAGACGTCCGTGCTGGTAATGGCAAAAACATCTTACCTTTATTTTATGTGGTTTACAGTTTTAGTTTAACCTTTGGGAACATGTTACATGTTCCCTCTATTTTTAGGATGCAACATGTAACATCCTGTATTGGCAGGGAGCTGGGGATCTTCTCCCTGATATCGCTGTCACAATTTAAAAAGAAAAAGGCCAATGCGGGGCTCTGCCCACCCAGCCACATGATTCATTCACAGAGTTCTATGAATGGAAAAACAACAGGTACCGTCAGCCTTTGCCGCTGTTGGCTTGTAGTTCTCAATGAAATACCAGGGCACTGTTGGTTGCTTTAGGTAGTTCATTGATGCTTCCTGTCAGTGAGTAAATGACAGCTTACACAGTCTGCAAGAGCCCTGCATTGTACCTGCAATCTGCTGATCACTGGTGCAATGCTTTACAGGCTCCCATTAAAAAAATAATAAATTCTCTTTTTAGCTACAAAAATTATGTGCATTTATTATTATTATTCTTTTTTTTTTTAAAAAAATGGTAAATTTATCCTTGAAGGCACCATTCACACTTTGGACATTAAAGTCACATGCACCCCATGTTTTCCAATGAGTACCATTCATACTGTATCCATGCAACTTAAAGTCGTAAAGACATCAAAGTAGTTCAGGCACTGCTTTGGTCTGACTTTCATGCGTCTTGAGGGCCATAGACTTTAATATCAACCCTCAAAAGTCGCATAAAAGTCGCACCTGAATGTTTTACATGCAGCACTTATCTGTCCACTGGTCAAAGCCAAAGTCCCATTGCCCGACTTTGGAGTCGTACAAATGTGAATGGAGCTTAAAGTGGCTGTAAAAGCAGAAGGTTTTTTTTTTATCTTAATGCATTCTATGCAAGAATATATATACAGCGGGTAAAATAAGTATTGAACACGCCACCATTTTTCTAGGTAAATATATTTCTAAAGGTGCTATCGACATGAAATGTTCACCACATGTTGGTAACAACTCATGCAATCCATACACACAAAGAAACTAAAACAAATAAGTTCATAAATGAAGTTATGTGCATGGGCGTCCGCAGAAATTTTTTCAGGGGGGGGCATCATTTTAAGGTCACCCATGCTATGCCGCTTTTTGATATCACATTATCGCGGACAGAGACTGCAGACATAGTACAGCAGATGGTCAGAGACTGCAGACATGGTACAGGAGACGGTCAGAGACTGCAGACATGGTACAGGAGACGGTCAGAGACTGCAGACATATTACAGGAGATGGTCAGAGACTGCAGACATAGTACAGGAGATGGTCAGAGACTGCAGACATAGTACAGGTGATGGTCAGAGCCTGCAGACATAGTACAGGAGATTGTCAAAGACTGCGGACATGGTACAAGAGACGGTCAGAGACTGCAGACATTGTACAGGAGATGGTCAGAGACTGCAGACATACTACAGGAGACGGTCAAAGACCACAGACATAATACAGGAGATGGTCAGAGACTGTGGACATACTACAGGAGATGGTCAGAGACTACAGAGATAATACAGGAGATGGTCAGAGACTGCAGACATAGTACAGGAGATGGTCTGAGACTGTGGACATGGCACAGGAGACGATCAGAGACTTCATACATAGCCCAAAAGGATAAGGACCTAGTGGGCAACCCCCGATCCGATCCCTAATTCCAGGGGGGGGCAATTGCCCCCCCTTGCCCCTACCTGCGGACACCCATGGTTATGTGTTAGCTGAAACTTATTTAATACTTCATACAAAATCCTTTGGTGGTAATGACAGCTTCAAGACGCCTCCTGTATGGAGAAACTAGTCACATTGCTCAGGTGTGATTTTGGCCCATTCTTCTACACAGTCTTCAAACCTTGAAGGCTGCGTGGGCCTGTTCTATGAACTTTGATCTTTAGTTCTTTCCATAGATTTTCTATTGGATTCAAGTCAGGTGATTGGTTGGGCCATTCTAGCAGCTTTATTTTCTTTCTTTGAAACCAATTGAAAGTTTCCTTGGCTTTGTGTATGGGGTCATTGTCTTGCTGAAATGTTGTTTCATCTTCATCATCCTGGTAGATGGCAGCAGATTTTTATCAAGAGACAAGAACGTCTTGGTACATTTTCCATTCATCTTTCCAATAATGACATGAAGTTTGCCAGTACTGAATACTGGAAAACAGCCCCACACCATGATGTTCCCACCTACAAACTTCATTGTGGGTATGGTGTTTATGGGGTGATATGCAGTGCCATTTGACCTCCAAACTTGGTGTGTATTATGACATTCAAAGAGTTCGATTTTGGTCTCATCTGACCAGACTATATTCTCCCAGTATTTTACAGGCCTGTCTAAATGTTGTGCAGTAAACTTTAAACAAGCTTCAACATGCTTTTTCTTCAGCAATGGAATCTTGCGTGGTGAGTGTGCATATAGGCCATGGTGGTTGAGTGCATTACTAATTGTTTTCTTTGAAACAATTGTAGAGTAAAACCTTGGATTACAAGCATAATTCGTTCCAGAAACATGCTAGTAATCCAAAGCACTTGTATATCAAAGCAAATTTCCCCATAAGAGATAATGGAAACTCAGATGATTCATTCCACAACTAGTTCTTCACAAGTCTTTCAGTTTGTAGTCCATATAAAAAGATTATAGCAATGTGATAGGTTGTGTAACCATAAAATGTCCATCCACAAATGGCAGCCACTACAAGTAGATTAGAAGCAAAACCAGCAGGAACTACAGAGTATAAAAGAGAAGAGAGGCGCCTCTAAGTGTAGCAATATGGTTACATTTAATGAAGGTACAACATTTAGCAACTCACATGTTTGATGATTAAAAGATGCACATCTAAGTATGCAGGCATCTGGGGTAAAGCTGTCCACATAGACCGTCCTCCGCACCACCGGCTCTCACCGCTGTCAGTCTGCAATCATGACCGGGAAGCCTGCTCTGCAGTAGAGCCATCTGAAAGCAAGGCTTGAAGCACAAGTGGAGTGCAGCATGGAAGGCATGACATCGATGGCGGTGCGGAGGACAGTCTATGTGGACAGCTTTACCCCGGATGCCTGCATACTTAGATGTGCCTGTTTTAATTATTATTATTATTATACAGGATTTATACAGCGCCAACAGTTTGTGCAGTGCTTTAAAATATTAGGGCAGACAATACAATTACAATACAAATCAATACAGGAGGAATCAGAGGGCCCTGCTTGTTAGAGCTTACAATCTAGGAGGGAGGGTTAAATGATACGAAAGGGCAATAACCTCGGGGATGAGGTGATTGAGAAAATAAGAAGTGTATTTGTTAGGAGGTGGCAGGATAGGCTTCCCTGAAGAGAAAAGTTTTCAGGGATCACCTGAAGGTGGATAGATTTGGGGACAGTCTGACAGATTGGGGTAGGGAGTTCCAGAGGATTGGAGAGGCTCGGGAGAAGTCTTGGAGGCGAGTATGAAAGGAGGTGATGAGGGAGCTGGAGAGCAGGAGGTCTTGGGAGGAGCAAAGAGGACGGTTAGGTTGGTATTTTGAAACTAGGCTGGTGATCTAGCTGGGAGCAGAGTTGTGCATGGCTTTGTAGCTGATTGTTAGCATTTTGAATTTAATTTGTTGGGCGAGTGGCAGCAGGATTTATACAGCGCCAACAGTTTGTGCAGCGCTTTACAATATTAGGGCAGACAGTACAATTACAATACAAATCAATACAGGAGGAATCAGAGGGCCCTGCTCGTTAGAGCTTACAATCTAGGAGGGAAGGTTAAATGATACGAAAGGGCAATAACTTCAGGGATAAGCTGATTGAGAAAATGAGAAGTGTATTTGTTAGGAGGTGGCAGGATAGGCTTCCCTGAAGAGAAAAGTTTTCAGGGATCACCTGAAGGTGGATAGATTGGGGTAGGGAGTTCCAGAGGATTGGAGAGGTTTGGGAGAAGTCTTGGAGGCGAGTATGAGAGGAGGTGATGAGGGAGCTGGAGAGCAGGAGGTCTTGGGAGGAGTGAAGAGGATGGTTAGGTTGGTATTTTGAGACTAGGCTGGTGATGTAGCTGGGAGCAGAGTTGTGGATGGCTGTGTAGCTGATTGTTAGCATTTTGAATTTAATTTGTTGGGCGAGTAGCAACCAATGGAGGGATAGGCAGAGACTGGTGGCAGACGCTGGACGGTTTGTAAGGTGGATGAGTCTGGCAGCGGCATTCATGATGGACTGGGAGGGGGGATAGTCTATTTAAAGGTAGGCCAGTGAGGAGGGAGTTGCAGTAGTCGAGGCGAGAGATGACCAGGGCGTGAATCAGGAGCTTTGTGGTTTCATTGGTTAGGAAGGGACGTATTTTAGAGATGTTGCGGAGATTGAGGCGGCAAGCCTTAGAAAGTGATTGAATATGGGGCCAAAAGGAGAGTTTAGAATCCAGGATAACACCAAGCACCCTAACATGTGGGGATGGGTGGATGGTTGTGCCATTGCTCTTGACAGAGAAGTCGGGGGAAACGGCATGTGGGGGAGGAAATATTATGAGTTCATTTTTGGACAGGTTGAGTTTGAGAAAGTGGTGTGACATCCAGGCAGATATGTCTGTTAATAAGTTAGTGATACCTGAGGAGACTGATGGAGTGAGTTGGGGGGTGGAGAGGTAGATTTGGGTATTGTCAGCGTAGAAATGATATTGAAAGCCGTGGGAGGCTATCAGCCGACCCAGGGAAGAGGTGTATATTGAAAATAAGAGCGGTCCAAGAACAGAACCTTGGGGGACCCCAATAGAGAAAGGAAGAGGAGAGGAGGTGGTAGAATTGTACGTTAGGCTGAAGGTGCGATGGGATAGGTAGGGCGAGAGCCACTGAAGAGCACAGTCATGGAGACCGATGGAGTAGAGTTTTTGGAGGAGGAGGGGGTGGTCGACAGTATCAAAGGCAGCCTAAAGGTCCAGGAGTAGGAGTACAGAGTAGTGTCCATTGGTTTTTGCGGTTAGTAGGTCATTTGTGAGTTTAAGAAGGGTAGTTTATGTGGAGTGTTGAGGGCAAAATCCAGATTGAAGGGGGTCCAGAAGGTTATTCTTAACAAGGTGGTCACTCGGTTGGTTGTAGACTAGGCGTTCAAGGAGTTTGGAAGAAAAGGGGAGCAAGGAGATAGGGCGCATATTGTTAAGATCGGTAGGGTCCAGAGATGGCTTTTTGAGTATGGGGGTGACCAATGCATGTTTTAGAGCATTGGGCAAGATGCCAGAAGAGAGGGAGAGATTGAAGATGTGAGTTAGAGAGTGCAGGATAGAGTCAGAGGGTGACCATAGTATTTGAGAGGGAATAGGGTCCAGTGGACAGGTGGTTAGGTGTGCATTAGAAAGGAGTTTAGCAACCTTGTTAATAGTAGCAGGTTTGAATAAGGATAGTGTTGATTGTGCTTGTTGACATGGGGTGTTAACTGGGGAAGATGCCTGTAGAGTGGAGATTTCATCACTAATTGTGTCAATCTTGCTTTTGAAGTGATTAGCAATCTGCTGGGCAGTGAGTGTTCTAGTGGGCAGAAGTGGTGGAGAGACTTAGTCTTGTGCCATAGATGCTCAAGGGCGCGGCTACACTTTTTGAGGTTTCTGGTGTCGTCTGTTTGCCAGGGTTGTAGTGGTCGAGGCCTGATTTTGTATGTGGTGAGGGGAGTGAGCTTGTCCAGGGTGGAGGACAGGGATTTATTGTAGATGGCAGTGGCTTAGTTGGGGCAGGCAAGGGGTGAGATTTTTTCATAGAGGTGGTCAGTAGCAGAATAGAGGAGAGAAGTGTTGAGTTGGTGGAGGTTTCTATGGGTGATGGTTAGGCGATTGGAGGGAAAGGTGGTGCAAGATAGGGAGAGAGAGAAACTAATAAGGTGGTGGTCGGAGAGGGGAAAAGGATTGTTGGAGAAGTTGCATGGAGTGCATAGATAGGAGAAGACAAGGTCGAGGGTGTTCCCATCAGTGTGAGTAGGAGCCTATACCCATTGCTTCAGGTCAAATGAGGAAGTTAGACTAAGAAGTATAGGAGTAACAGTAGTGTTAGTGTTAACTGGGATGTTGAAGTCATCAAGAAGGATTGTGGGAATTTCAGAAGATAGAAAGTAGGGTAACCAGGCAGAAAATTCATCAAGGAAAGCTGACAGTGGTCCAGGAGGCCGATAGATCACAGCAATTCTTAGGGAGGTTGGAGAGAATAGATGTATGCAGTGGGCTTCAAATGATGAGAGTGAAAGAGAGGGAGGAGAGTGAAGAACCTGAAAGGTTCTCAGTGGGGACAAAAGGAATCCCACTCCACCTCCCTTACGTCCATTAGGCCTAGGGGAGTGAGTCCAGAGAAGGCCACCGTGGGAGAGGGAAGCAGGAGAAGGAGAATCACAGTCATGGAGCCAGGTTTCGGTGATAGCAAGTAGATGAAAGGAATTAGTGACAAATAGGTCATGAATAGCAGTGAGCTTGTTGCAGACAGAGCGGGCATTCCAGAGGGCACAGCAGAAGGGGAGGCTGGTTTTGGGAAGAAGGGGGATGGAGATTAAATTGTGTAGATTCCAACTTCTGCCAGAGGGTGTGGGGTGGTGGTGATGTGTGTGGTTAAATGAGAGAGGCCCAGGGTTTGGGGAAATATCTCCAGAGGCTAGGAGAAGCAGAAGAGAGAGGCAGGCAACATGGGAATATGATTTATATGAGGGGACATGCTTGAGCATCCTGGTTTTGTTAGCATGTGGGCCTAAAGTTAGAAAGAGGTGATGAGTGCAGTAACAGGGAAAGGGGAGAAGGGGGTGATATATACAGATTGTGGGGTGGGGAAGAGGGGTGAAGAGAAGATAGTTTGAGGAGAGAGGCTGCTATTGTGAAAAGGAGAGGTAAGGTATGCATGTTTCAGAGAGGAAAGTGTGAATTTTTTGGAAATGAGGTTACCTGTAGTCTGGTGTTATTTAAAGTAGTTTCTTGTTAGTGTGCGCTTTGTGCAAATCACTGAAGTACAATAGCAGAAGTGCCCACTTATTTAAAGAACCCCACTTTTTTTGGAAGAACCCCTGCAATGCTATCCCCCATAAGCAGAGCTTGGTTTTATACTGTGATGGGTGGAGGTGGAAGTGGACAATTAATGAATTAGGAGATGATATTAGGCACACAGTTATCCCAGAAAACCTCTAACACTGCAATTAAAATACAGACATACCAATGTTAAAAAGCATAGGCAAAGGCAGATAGCAATGTTTCAGTTTTTGGGTGGAGCAATCAGCAATACAGACATACCTGTGAAGAGAGAGAAGCAGCGTTCAGATGGATAGTGCAAGAGAACCCCACTTTTTTGGAAGAATCCCCTGCATCAATCATGTGAGTTGCTAAATGTTGTACCTTTATTAAATGTAACCATATTGCTACACTTAAAGGCGCCTCTCTTCTGTTTTATACTCAGTTGTGACGTGACGCTACTCTTATATCAAGACATCGCTTGTATATGAAGTAAAAGTTTATTTTAAAAAATTTGCTTGTCTTGCAAAATGCTCTCAAACCAAGTTACTCTCAAACCAAGATTTTACTATACCTGCTAATTCCAGGTCTTTCTGAAGCTCTCAACAAGTGACCCTTGGCTCTTGGACAACTCTTCTGATAGTTTTTCTCACTTCTCTGTCAGAAACCTTGTGAGGAGCACCTGGCCAGTTTATGTTCTTTCCACTTCCAGATTATGGCTCCAACAGTGCTCACTGGAACATTCAGAAGTTTACAAAATCCTCCTGTAACCAATGCAGGCCTGTACTGGCCATCGGGACTACCGGGAGTTTCCCGGTGGGCCGATGGCTCAGTGGGCCGGTTCAGTCAGTGAGACACTCAGCCTGGCTGAGCCTGTCAGTGTCACTGTGTCTGTCAACAAATGCACAGCTTTGCACAGCTGTACTGAGGAGGCCGTCAGCCGATCTGCCCTGGGCTGGGTTGTACTGACAGCCTGGGGGGGGGGGGGCCGCCGTGCAGGTGAAGTGACAAGCCAGCGTACAGACAGTACACACAGTCACACTAGCAGTTGTAACCGGCGCCGCTAGCTGTGTGTACTGTCTGTACTACTCACAAGTCGGTGGCTCTCACAGACTCACTGTCTGTGTTACTGTGTACCGTCCTCGGCTCGTCCTGTGAACTTGTGAAGTGAGAGGCTGGCAGGCTGCTCTCTGTCGCTCTGTGTGAAAATGTGTGCCGAGTGCCCTGCGCTCCTGTACCCGACACACACAAGTCCTGGCAAGCCCATTGCCCAGGCAGCCACCCCGAGTCCCACTCCCCTCTCCTAACCCCAGGAAGGAGACTCGGGCAGACTGCATATTTTCTCCCCTATAAAGTTGCCGGCTGCTGCCTGCTGGGCTTTTCCTCACCCCCTTTGTGGGATTTGTAGTCCTCCAGTCCCGGCGGCCAGCGGTGTGACATCACTCACACGGCCGGAGTCAGGATGGGAGGAGCCACAGGGAGCTGCTGAAGTCTGCACTCAGCATCTGCAAAGATCCGCCAGGGCAGGGAGGAACCATCAAGGAGCTGAGCCAGCAACTTCACCAACAACAAAAGCGACGGTGCAAGACTGCATCTATCAAGTAAGCAGCCAGTGCCAGGCACTAAGGTAAGGCTTATTAAGAGTGATGAGTGATGATTGCCTTGCCACCGTTGCCAAAGGGATGCGGCCATCTTACTTCAGATTGACCGCGCCTAGCCAAAAACCAGCTGCAGCACGGTCAGATAATGGGTCTGGGAGGACGTCATAGTACGCCCTCCCAAAACCGCACACCTGCGTGCCCCCTGGGGCACGCACCTGGGAAAATCTGTGACCAACAGGTCAGATTGTAGCGGCCCTTTACTATGTGATCGCTCCATCAAATGACAGAGCGATCACTTGTGAACCGGCTCATTTCTTCCCCTCTCCGTACCAATAAGTACAGTGGAGAGGAGAGGGGAGAGATTAGGTGCAGCAGCGCTGTGGGCAGGATCTGTGGTGCCCACAGCGCTGATCTGTGCCAATTCCTGCCTCATCCCCATCCATCCTCAGCCATCCCATCCATCCCCATGCACATGCAGCCATGCCCATCCACAGCATGTCCATGCCCATCCACAGCTCGTCCATGCCATCCACGGCTTGTCCATGCCCATCCATGCCACATCAGTTCTCATCAGTTGCCCATCCGTGCCACTACAGTGCCTCACAAAAGTGTAAAAGGTAGTCAGGAAATAAGATGTGTAATTTATGCCCCTAGAATGCCTGGCGGTGCTCCCTGCATGTTTGGCCTCTGTATGTGGCCAGGCTGTGTAAAAGTCTCACACGTGGGGTATCGCCATACTCGGAAGGAGTAGCAGAATTTATTTTGGGGCAGGCCTGTACTGGCCATCGGGACTACCGGGAGTTTCCCGGAGGGCCGATGGCTCAGTGGGCCGGTTCAGTGACAGACAGCCTGTCAAAGTCATGGCTTTGCGCCTCGCACAGCCATGACTTTGAACACCGCTATACACTGCTTAGTGGCAGGGCTGATCGGCGGAGGGGGGGCACCGAAGCCCAGGTGCTCCTTCCCGTACAGCGAGCAGGTCCTTGGAGGAAAAACTGTTGTGTCCCTCCCCCCTCTTGAACTGCGTGAGGCTGTTTCCTGCCCCTCCCTCCTCCTCCTTCGGTCAGCAGCAGGGAGAGTGTCTCTATGTGGAGAGAGCACTGCAGCTGCGGGCTCTTCACCCCCTCCCTCTCCTCCTCATGCTGCTGTACTGGGGATCGGGGAATGAAAAAAGAGCACAAAGGAGGATCATGGGACATGTAGTCCGGAGAATTGGCAGACCCATCGCAATCCTAAGAGAGGAACTGCAACCCCCAGCATGCCCATCTGAAGGGAAGGGAGAGAGAGCCAGTCTATGGGTGGTAGGTGACATGTTGCATCTGGGGACCCTGCTGTTTGGGGGGCTATCTGGGGACCCTGCTGTGTGGGGGGCTGTCTGGGGACCCTGCTGTGTGGGGGGCTCTCTGGGGACCCTGATGTGTGG
>BLSH010507885.1:389593-412174 GCA_018402905.1 Glandirana rugosa
ATCATCCGTAAACGCGGCCACTTTTGCGCAAACCAATCAATAAACGCCGATTGCGATTTTTTTTATCGCAAATATGAGGAAGAATATAAATCGGCCAAAAACGGTGAAAAAAAATGTTTTTTTATATTTTTTTTTTGGATTTGTATTTTAGCAAAAAGTAAGAAATTTGGGTTTTTTTGCAAAATTGTCGCTCTTCTTTTGTTTATAGCGGCGATCAGAAATGACGCAGAGGTGATCAAATACCACCAAAAGAAAGCTCTGTTTGTGGGAAAAAAAGGACGCAAATTTCGTTTGGGTACAATGCCGCACGACCGCGCAATTGTCAGTTAAAGCGACGCAGCGCCGAATCGCAAAAAGGGCTCCGGTCCTAAAGCTGGAAATCCTTCCGGTCCTTAAGTGGTTAAGGCCGCATTTTAAAAATGGTGCAGGGACCTTTTCCTGCAGGAACACAGGCACGGCACCCTATTCAGATGTATGGGCTGCTGTGCCCGTACAAATATGGCATGCCGAACCGCACGAATGTCAACCTAGCCAAGCTGGTTCCAGGATTCAGATAAAGGTTTCTGACGTATGCCTGACTTTCCAAATGGTTTAGAAGGTATTGAAGGAGGTCAGAATTACAAAAAGGCAGCTTGAATTTTCAGAAGGTCAGTAATTGCATCCCCGGTATTTCCACCAAAGCAGGTTTATTTTACGAGGGGATAGGCTCTGGAAGTGAAGAGGTTAAAAACAAAGGTTTACTGAAAACAGCAGGTCTTTGCAGTAAATGTGTATAATGTTCATTTCACAACAGTGACAAAGGTGTTCACAACACAACCACATTTGTTGTTAAATAGTTTGCAGTGAAAACAAGAAGTGACCTTTATCTGCCATACTCTTCACATCCGACCACAGACAGGATAAAACTTCCAGCAAAGATTTTATTTTATTTCTAAACTCATCTGTTTAAATTAGACATTAAAATATCCAGCCAGCATTTTTTTCTTTCATTTTGCTTTTGGATATAGTTGGGAAGGGTTAGAACCCCTGTAGGGTTTTACTGATATCTACAGCACTGATAGAGAGATTTGCACTCACTATGCTGGGGAATTTGTTTTTTTTTTATATTGTATTTTTTATTATTTTCCAGAAAATTTCAAAGTAATATAAGCAAACATAAAATAGAATAAAATATAATAAATTAACAAGCAATCTGACGGTACAAGCACCAATATATGTTCCTTTTAACGTTGCAAAAGTCCAGGTACCAAAATAATATCTGATTTTGGAAGCATTACTATGTTTAGTCTTGAAGCATGGAAGAATAATGTACTAAAGTAATGTACCAGTATTAAGATTGCTTTATTAAGGCATTTATAGCAGGGTGTTCATAAGAGCCACATGAAAAATTGCATCAAATAAGTGAGAAAAAAACAAACAAAAAAAACCCCAATCAAATTAAAATCAAAGTATGGTTTAGTTTGCCCAGGAGAAAAAGAAATACAAAATAGAATCTCTTTCATTTCAAACTGTAACTATCAGTTATTAAATGTAATTGTTTCTGAATTAAGGGAGGGAGATTAATTAGTGGAGTTCCAATCTGCCCAAGGATGGGGGATTTTTTATAGCAGGGAGTGCGACTTTCACCAAACATTCACTACAGGTGAATAGATCATTGTCACCTGCAGTGAATGTTTACTGCATTATAAATATGCCCCTGGTTGGGTTTTTCGTTTTATCCTGGGCTCCATTGGAGAGATTGCTAAGTATTGCAGGAAATCAAGGAACACTGCAACAGCAACAGCAACACAAAACATCAAAATATATTATATATATATATACATATATATATATATATTTTTTATATATATATTACAGTATATATAAATATACAGAATATATATATATATATATATATATATATATATATATATATATATATAATTTTTCTTTCTAGAGTAGGGAATGACTAGAACTCTACAAGTTTTTTGGGGGGAAATTTACTTATTTCCTGTCCTCTTGACTTGGACAGGAAGTGATGAGAAATCTCCCCAGTGGTGACACAGTAAGAAATAAAAACCTGGAAAATGTTCAGACTTTTCCCAATGCTGTAATATATAAAAAAAAGCATGCGTTATGTGTTCTATTTTATTCTTGGTTCATTGTAACTTTAGGAATGTGCACATTTTTGCAAGCTGCCATATTAATGTTATATAGCTGAGCACCCTGGCAATATCAGGAAGTTTTCATGTTTCAGTGACAGTTACATACATATCAAATCACATCATTCTTATACAGCTGACCATTTTATTATCACGCTCATATTTATTGCAGACATTATTTTAATTTTTTTTTTCATTTACGTACATAAATCATTAGCATACAGTTGTGCTCATTTACATACCCTGGCAGAATTTATGATTTCTTGGCCATTTTCCAGAGAATATGAATGATAACACAAAAACCTTTCTTTACTCATGGTTAGTGTTTGGCTGAAGCCATTTATTATCAGTCAACTGTGTTTAAATCATAATGACAACAGAAACTACCCAAATGACTCTGATCAAAAGTTTACATACCCTGATGATTTTAGCCTGATAACATGCACACAAGTTGACACAAAGGGGTTTGAATGGCTATTAAAGGTAACCATCCTCACCTGTGATCTGTTTGCTTGTAATTAGTGTGTGTGTATAAAAGGTCAATGAGTTTCTGGACTCCTGACAGACCCTTGCATCCTTCATCCAGTGCTGCACTGACATTTCTGTATTCTGAGTCATGGAGAAAGCAAAATAATTGTCAAAGGATCTGTGGGAAAAGGTAGTTGAACTGTATAAAACAGGAAAGGGATATAAAAAGATATCCAAGAAATTGAGAATGCCAATCAGCAGTGTTCAAACTCTAATCAAGAAGTGGAAAATGAGGAGTTCTGTTGAAACCAAACAATGGTCAGGTAGACCAACTACAATTTCAGCCACAACTGCCAAGAAAATTGTTCAGGATGCAAAGCAAAACCCACAAATAACTGCAGGGCTCTCTGAAAACATGTGGTGTGGCTGTTTCAAGATGCACAATAAGGAGGCACTTGAAGAAATATGGGCTGCGTGGTCGAGTCACCAGAAGAAAGCCATTACTACACAAATGCCACAAAGTATCCCACTTACAATACACCAAACAGCACAGAGACAAGCCTCAAACCTTCTGGCACAAAGTCATTTGGAGTGATGAGACCAAAATTGAGCTTTTTGGGCACAACCCTAAATGCTACATTTGGAGAGAAGTCAACAAGGCCTGTAGAACACGGAGGTGGATCGCTGATGTTTTTGGGATGTGTGAGCTACAAAGGCACAGAAAATTTGGTCAAAATTGATGGCAAGATGAATGCAGTATGTGATCAAAAAACACTGGAGGAACATTTGCATTCATCAGCCAGGAAGCTGTGCATGCATGCATCCAAAACACAATGCCAAGTCGACCTGTCATTGGGTACAGCAGAATAAAGTGAAGGTTCTGGAGTGGCCATCTCAGTCTCCTGACCTCAATATCATTGAGCCACTCTGGGGAGATCTCAAACGTGCAGTTCATGCAAGACAGCCCAAGAATTTCCAGGAACTGGAGGCTTTTTGCCAAGAGGAATGGGCAGATTTACCATCTGAGACGATAAAGAGCCTCATCCACAAATACCACAAAAGACTTCAAGCTGTCATTGATGTTAAAGGGGGCAATACACGGTATTAAGAACTGGGGTATGTAAACTTTTGATCAGGGTCATTTGGGTAGTTTCTGTTGTCATTATGATGTAAAAAGAGTAAACACAGTTGATTGATAATAAATGGCTTCAGCCAAACACTAACCATGAGTGAAAGAAAAATTTTTGTATTATCATTCATATTCTCTGAAAAATGGCCAAGAAATCATAAATTCTGCCAGGGTATGTAAACTTATGAGCACAACTATATATTCAACGATTAAAGATGGCTCATCCTATGTATTTCCTTTATTTCCTGAACAGGTGGGGACTCTGGACGCATTGATCGGACTGTCTGATGAACTGGGGAAGCTGGATGTCTTTGCTGAAGGGTAAAGCATAGCTTGTTTACTGTACACAAGGTCAGAGGGCCTGTAGTTTACACATACACACAGATCCTGACTGAACCAAGCCCTCGCCTGATTCTTCGATCTAGAACTAAACATAAGTGACTGGGATCTGTCACAGGCTTGTTTACATGTGTGTACACTAATCACAACTGAGTAAAAGGGCAGAACTTACCTGGTGCTATAGAGAATGGCTGCCACGGTGAGACTGCTGGCTCATAATTCAATACTGTTCCTTTTTTGGACCTAAATTGTGTTTTGGACCTTAGTTGGCTGTTTATATTGCATAAAGCAGATCTAATGGTAAAAACTGACTTTAGGTTGCATTTGCTGCCTCAATAAAAATAAATATCAACAGAACAGCGCTGATTATAACCAATAAATGAACAATGTGAATACATTATTGTGCAAATAAAGCATGCAAATGTGTATATATATATATATATATATATATATATATATATATATATATATATGTTTTCTTATTTGGCATTTTCATTTGCACAAAAAAACTATTTCACATAATGATTTATGGATTGGTTTTAATCATTGCTGTTCTGTTGATATATATATATTTCTGAGGTTTGCTCCATATATAGCTGCTGATTATTATTGTTTTCTACTCTTTTTACATTGGGGTTATTATAATTTACTGCAACTTTCTCCTCAATGGCTTACCTTTAAACAGACTATCCCCCCTTCCATCCATCTTACAAACCGTTCAGCGTCTGCTACCCCTCTCTGCCAATCCCTCCATTGGCTGCCACTCACCCAACAAATTAAATTCAAAATACTAACAATAAGTTACAAATCCATACACAACTCTGCCCCCCAGCAACATCACTAGCCTAGTCTCAAAATACCAACCTAATCGTCCTCTTCGTTCCTCCCAAGACCTCCTGCTCTCTAGTTCCGTCATCACTTCCTCGCATATTCGCCTCCAGGACTTCTCCCGAGCCTCTCCCATCCTCTGGAATTCCCTACCCCAATCCATCAGACTGCCTCCAAACCTATCCACTTTTAGGCGATCCCTGAAAACTTTTCTCTTTAGAGAAGCCTATCCTGCCTCCACCTAACAACTGCACTTTTTATTTTCTTCATCAGCTCATCCACCACAGTTATTACACTCTTGTATCAATTGACCCTCACTCCTAGGGCCCTCTTATTCCTCCTGTATTGAATTGTATTGTAACTGTACTGTCTGCTCTCATGTTGTAAAGTGCTGCACAAACTGTCGGCGCTATATAAATTCTGTATTATAATAATAATAATAATATTTGGTGCGGAAGGGTTTTGTTCAATAAAAATAAAGCTCAGAGTCCTGAAATACAGGTGTTTTAGAGGAGACTTCATCTGGGTCCGCCATTTTTCAGTTATTTCTGCTTCTCTGGTGTGGCCAGGTAAGCCTTCTGTATGCATCAGCCCCCCTCAGCCCTCCTAATATTTACCTGAGCTCCATCTCGATCCAGCGATGTTGCATGAGAGACTCGGCTGTCCGGGACTCTCCCTCCTCATTGGCTGAGACAGCAACACAGCGCTATTGGCTCCTGCTGCTCTCAATCAAAGTCAGTGAGCCAATGAGGAGAGAGAGAGGGGATAGGGCTGGATCAGGCCGTGACTCTGTGTATGAATGGACACAGGGAGCTGCGGCTGGGCTCGGGTGCCCCCATAACAAGCTGCTTGCTGTGCGGGCACTCAACAGGAGGGAGGGGCCAGGAGCGCCGAAGAGGGAACCGAGAAGAGCAGGATCTGTGCTGCTCTGTGCAAAACCACTGCAACAAGGCAGGTAAGTATAACATGTTTGTCATTTAAAAAAAAAAAAAAAACGAGACTTTAGTATCATTTTAACTCCAACAAAGATCTACAACCCCAATTCTAAAAAAGTTGTAATGCTGTGTAAAATCTATATAAAAACAGAATGCTATGATTTGCACATCTCATAAAACCATATTTTATTCACAATACCTGATATAGGATTCTAAGTGCTCAACAATCCTGGATCTCAATTTTTTTTTCAACTGCACCAAATATTTTCGATTGATGAAAGGTCTGGACTGCAGGCAGGCCAGTTAAGGACCTGGGCTCTTCTGCTATGAAGCCATGCTGTTGTCATGGATGCAGTATGCGGTTTAGCATTGTCGTAATGAAATATGCAAGACCTTCCCTGAAAAAGACATTGGGACTGATTTACTAAAACTGAAGCGTACAAAATCTGGTGCAGCTCTGCATAGAAACCAATCAGCTTCCAGGTTTTGTTGTCAAAGCTTAATTAAACAATCTGAAGTTACAAGCTGATTGGCTACCATGCACAGCTGCACCTCATTTTGCACTCCCAAGTTTTTAGTAAATAAACCCTATAGTCTGGATATGCTGCTCTAAAACCTGGATATATCTTTCAGCATTGATTGTACCTTCCCAGATGTGCAAACTGCTCATTCCATACGCACTAATGCAACCCATACTATCAGAGATGTAGGCTTTTAAACTGAGCACTGATAACAACCTGGAAGGTCCCTTTCCTCCAGAGTCTAAGGACCCATGGTTGCAAAGAACGTTACATTTCTATTTGTCTGACCACAGAACAGCTTTCTACTTTGCAGCACACCATTTGAAATGAGCTTTAACCCAGAGAAGATGGTGGCGTTTCTAGATAATGTTCAGATATGGCTTCTTTGCCTTGCATATTTGGATTGCACTGTGAACTGTGTTCATAGACAGTGATTTTTGGAAGTATTCCTGAGCCCATGCAGTGATGTCTATCACAGAATCGTGTCTGTTTTAATTGAAGTGCTGTCTGAGGGCCCGAAGATCATAGACATCCAATATTGTTTCAGTCTTGTCACTTGCGCACAGAGATTTCTCCAGATTCTCTGAATCTTTTGACAATATTATATACTGTAGATGATGATATATTTAAAGTCTTTGTAATTTTACATTGAGGAACATTATTCTGAAATTGTGCTACAATTTTTTAGATGCAGCTTTTCACAGATTGATGAACCTCTGCCCATCTTTACTTATAAGACACTCTGACTCTCTAAAACTGGCCATACATTGACCAAACCTCGCCTGGTTCAACAGAGACCAACTGAATTTTGATCTATGTATGGGCAGACTGATTGTACCCAAGTCGATCCATTGATTGACTTGGGTACAACCAGCCTAGTGGATTTTTCTACATACGATTTTCTGCCAGCGCTCACATAGCTGCGATGGTCAGAACAAACTTTTGACCATATAATGTATTTCTCCAGATATCCTGCCAGGGCCAGATATTTACACTTTTTTTCTTAAAATTGTATATTTTCTCAGTTTAAACATTTGATAGGTCTTCTATTTTCTATTGTAAATAAATGATGTGATTATGAGATTTGCAAATCATTGTACTCTGTTTTTATGAAGATTTTACACAACTTTTTTTGGAATTGGGGTTGTATATCAATCAACTAGCATCAACCAATGCAATTTAAATATATCACCAAGCTTTGTGGAAACCTGACAATCACACCTACTATATGGTCAGGAGTATGTGGACACATCTCCAAACTATTGATTTCAGGTGTTTCCAGGGTACTGTTTACGCTACAGCATACAAAGACATTGTAGGCCATGGTACATTTTTTCTGTTCCAGCAGACTGCGCCCCTGTGTGCAAAGCCAAACCTGTAAAAACATAGTTTGGTGACTAATGTAAATAACTCAAGTGGCCTGCATAAAGCCCTGACCTCTAACACCTTCTGGATAATTGGAACTCTGATTGTGAGCCAGGTCCTCTTGTCCAACATCAGTACCCAACCTTAAAAATGCTTTTTTGTCTAAATGGACACATATTCCCTTAAACAAACTCTAAAATCTTGTGCAAAGCCTTCCCAGAAGTGTGGAGGATGTTAGAGCCACAGATGAGCCAACTGAATATAAATACCCATG
This sequence comes from Glandirana rugosa, assembly GCA_018402905.1. NCBI lineage: Eukaryota > Metazoa > Chordata > Amphibia > Anura > Ranidae > Glandirana > Glandirana rugosa. The sequence continues at coordinate 397,594 of BLSH010507885.1, forward strand.
TTTTTGGAATGGTATATCCAACAGGCTCCCATAGGTGTGATGGTTAGGACAAACTTTTGGCCATATAATTTATTTCTCCAGATATTATGTCAGGGCTCCACATTTACATTTTTGGCGCAAACTTGTTTTATACATTTTTTTCAAAAGGACAAGCATTGGAAACGCCATTATTAATCATTCCAATAGGAAAACAACACCTGGCCTTCTGCAGATGGAGAGACAAAGACATAGAGATATGTATCTGTTTACACTTGTTGACATCCAATCCTATCCTCCCCGCTAAAAACAGACAGGTGGGGATTGGTTCCCCATCCGTCTACTGGATCAGATGGCAGTCGGATGTAAACGGCAGGTGGTCTGTTTATATCTGACCACCCATAGAGGAAAGCGGGCTGTGTCTGTGCCCGCTCTGCATAAGCAGAGCAGACACAGACCAGACCTGCTTAGCGGGGATCAGTGGATAGATTTCTCCGCTAAGCAGGTGGACTCCGTCCATTGTGTAAAGGGCCTTAAAATATTTTGCAAGTTTTCTACATACTGTATATCGTAGAACAAGTTTATGATTTGCATGACTGAGTTGTAGTCAGGGCCATAGTTCTCCTGTACTGAGCCCATTCAGGAGGGAGGTCCAGGCAGCAGGGTGAATCTTGAGGGGGCAGGGAGGGTGATCGGTAGCTGAAAGCCAGCGTCTTCTCCTCTCCCTCCAACCAGCTTTCAGCTGCTGCAGAGAGAGCTATACAGAAAACTGGTTCAAGTAATTGCCACCCCACCATACTGTTCATCCTGCAGTGTTGCCCTCCTCTCCATCCTGCTGGCAGCTACAAGGACACATTAGGATCCTTCAGGAAGGACAGTGGGGAAAGGGTTCAGTAAATATGTCATATTTACCAGCTCCTTCCTTTCTTGAATGACCACAATAAGTGATCGGAACTGATCACCAATGTCTTTGGTTTGGTATTAAAACAAGAACTGAAAAACCATATACAAAAACAAAAGTTTTAGATTTTAAAAGAACAAATTTTGCTGGAATGGGGAAATTTCTTAACCACTTCCCGACCGCCGTATGCAAAATGACGGCCGGGAAGTGGCTTAGTTATCCTAACTGGACGTCATATGACGTCCTCAGGATAACAAGCCGCCACGCTCCCGGGGGGGGGCGCGCATCGCGGTGATCGGTGGTGTGGGAGGTCAGTCTGACCCCCCGCAATACTGATCTCGGTAAAGCGATTCGATCCGAAGCACTATACCATGTGACCAGCCGTGACCAATCACGGCTGGTCACAGTGTAACACAGGAAAGCCATTTATCTGCAGACCTGATGAGTGGAGAGCCGATCGGCTGCATCTCTGACAGGGAGGGTTTGTGCTGATGATTTATCAGCACAGCCCTCCCTCGGATCGCCACCCTAGACCACCAGGGAGCCTGCCCAGGGACCACCAGGAATGTGCCCACCCAGGACCACCAGGGAGCCCCAGTGTGAAAGCACTCTGACTTTCACATTGGGGTGGATTGGGCTGGACTTTTGAGACGCTTTACAGGCGCTATTTTTAGCTAAATAGCGCCTGTAAAGCGCCTCAGTGTGAAAGGGGTCTAAGTAACGCCAGGATAAAGAAGCTAACACATTTAATGTCAAGCAATCAGTTTTATTTTTTTCATTGTGGATAGAATAAGGAAGGGCTATAACCCCTGTTTTTTTTTTGCCATCTGTGTTCCATTGGAGATATTTTTCTTTGCTCCCTGTCCCATACCCCAACAAGGAGTGTAAGGAAAACTCTCAAAATTGAGGGAAAACCCTGGAAGTCGTGAAGATTTCTTCTCTTTCAGTACTGGTGTCCCCTCAAAATGTGGGATTTTCTTTCACTTTTGGTCACCAAGACAAACAGAGAGGGTGAATATCCTTAATAAGGACACAGGCGGCAGTAAAAAAGTGACAGGTGTCCTAATAACTAATGTGTAACGTGTGCGGGGTCCGTTTTGCTGGATCGCTCCACTGATCCCCTCTGAGCCGGCGGATGACAGATCCGTCTCCGTAAACTATGCGGAGACGGATCTGTCAGAGCGCCGCTCTCCTCTATGGAAAATCGGATGACAACGGACCGTCTGTCTATTGTCATCCGATCTGCAGACGGATGGAAAATTGGGTTTCCATCTGTCAGACTTTAGGGATCGGAGAGCGGCGGATGTCAGCGCACATGTCTCTGCTGACATTCGCGGATCCATAGAGGAGAATGGGATGTCCGTTCACTTCTGCCTGAAAAGCGGACAGGCGGACTTGAACAGAATGTCCGTGTGAAAGGGGCCTTAGGATCCTTTTACATGGGCGCCTCCGTTTTGTGTCATCCGCTTGCTCAGCAGGAGATCGATCCACTGATCCCCGCTGAGCAGGTGGATAACAGGTCTGTCTCCACTCACTGTGCAGAGATGGACCTGTCAAAGCCCTGCTCTCCTGTATGGGGAAATCGGATTACAACGGACTGCATGTCCATTGCCATCCGATCATATTCGACCCTCCAGACGGATGGAAAATAGGATCACCATCTATCTGGATTTAGCAGACAGGATCGGATCGTATAGCAGCGAGTGCCAGCGGACATGTCATCTGACGTCATGTACACTGACATCCGCAGCTCCATAGGAGTGAATGGAGGGTCCGATCAGGTCCGCCTGAAAAACTGACAGGTAGACCTGATCGGAAAGCCCGTGTGAAAGGGGCCTAAAACTAAAAAAAAAAGTTTTGCCTTCAGTTATACTTGAAAGTTCAATGGGGTTTTAAAACAGTAGCTCTCCTAAAACCTATACACAATATGTACAGTTGTAGTATGCTAACCATGGTGCATATATATATATATATATATATATATACAGTTGTGCTCATAAGTTTACATACCCTGGCAGAATTTATGAGTTCTTGGTCATTTTTCAGAGAATATGAATGAGAGCAGAAAAACTGATTGATAATAAATGGCTTCAGCCAAACACTAACCATGAGTGAAATAAATGTTTTTGTGTTCTCATTCATATTCTCTGAAAAACAGCCAAGAAATCAAATTCTGCCAGGGTATGTAAACTTATGATCACAACTGTATATATATATATATATATATATATATATATATATATACAAATTAAGGCTAGTCTAATTAAATGTTTGCTGTTTAGTCCTTCCAGCTCAGATGTGAAGTCAAAGAACTAAAGTAACAGAAGATTTTCCTATACTTTGTACTCCTTGGCCTTCTGTGTGCTGCTGCAATGGGCTTTTGTACAGAAAACTGCCTATGAATGTACAGTATGTGTACCCAGGGACAGCACAGCAAGTCCAGGTTCACGGTGAACTGTCCACCCATCGCTTGTGATCACATGTGGATAGTGTGTCGGGCTGTTTGTAAACAGAGTAGAGCACAAGAATTGAACTCCCCGAGCGAGCTGTGTGAAATGTGTGCAATCAAAGTAGACTTTTTAATATTTAATCAGGAAAAGAACAGGCTCATCCTTCATTGGAAGGTAAAATGAGGTGACCTTGTGAGGCAGCTCAGTCACTGGCTCATTCCATGCGAACACCAATGACACAGAGTTGTGGAATATTTCTGTAGGCCTCTGATATCACTGTTACCCCCAAGGTAGGTATCTCCTCCCTTGTAAGCATCTTGTAGAACGTCTATAGCCTCGTTCATTCTGTCTGCTGACTATCAGGTGCACCTGCGCACATTTAGATATAGCTGCCCGTATTCCACTATTTACTGCCCACTTGCTGCCAGTCACATTATGTCTAAACTGAAACGCTGTCTAAATCATAATCTTCATATAGTATATACTTTAAGTATACATATTGCCATTTTTCTAGTTTGGGCTAAAATGTGGAATGGCTAGTACAACTGACAACTTCTAGTTGCTGAAATTTAGGAGGCAATAAATACTGTACACCCACAGCCATGCATAATAATAATACCTAATGTACCACTGTGTAGAATGCCTTACTAGTAGTGTTATATATAGACGTGTGTGATTCATTCCATTACGAAATGAAATTCAGACACATTTTCCTTATTCAGAGATTTGGATGTATCCATAGTTCTGAATCACAACGGTAATGATTTGGAACAAATCCAAAATAAATTATAATGAAACAAATTTTTCGCATTTGAAAATGATTTCAAATTTGAAAATGAATTTGAAAATGGAAACTTTTTGCAATAAATGCAGTAAAGTATAAAAGTGAAATGAGATGATGATTCCTACTTAGGTTTTTTTTTTTTTTTTTAGAATAGAATAGAATATCATAGAATAGACTAGAATAAAACAGCATTGGATAGAGTAAAAAGAATAGAATGTAAGGAGATTTCATCTCCAAATACAGAAAAGTTTCTTCAGTTAGAGCTGTGAAAATGTGGAATAGACTCCCTCAAAAGGTTGTTCTGTCCAGCTCAGTAGATTGCTTTAAGAAAGGCCTGGATTCTTTCCTAAATGTAAATAATATAACTGGGTACTAACATTTATAGGTAAAATTGATCCAGGGAATATCCGATTGCCTCTCGGGGGATCAGGAAGGAATTTTTCCCCCCGTTATAGCAAATTGGATCATGCTTTGCTTGGGTTTTTCGCCTTCCTCTGGATCAACTGTGGGTATAACATTGTGTATATGGGATTGTATGATTCTTTTTTTTTTTTTTTATGGTTGAACTAGATGGACTTGTGTCTTTTTTTCAACCTGACTAACTATGTAACTATGTAATAGAAAAGAATAGAAAATAAAGGAATAGAGTAGAATAGAAAATAAAGGACAATAATAGAAAATAAAAGAATAGAATGGAATAAAACTGAATAGCAAAGAATAAAACAATAAAATAGAACAGAAAAAAAAATTATAAAATAGAAAGTAAAATAATAGGATACAAAGAAATAGAACAGAAACGAATAGAACAGAAAATAAAACAGAATGAATATAAAATGTCTTCCGAAATTTGAATTTCATAATTTGAATCAATTTGAAAATAAGGAATATACAGTATATTTGAATTTCTAATCGATTTGAAAACAATGAATATACAAAACGAATTATGAAAACGAATCATTCTAACATTGTAAATATGACAAAATGAAACAAACAAATCCGAAACTAAATACATTTTTCTGTTGTGCACATCTCTAATTATATAGGGACCAAAGATATAAAGGCTTACTGATATACAAATCTATTTAATTAAATAGTTGTGTAATTACTAAAGCTTTGCATATTTGGTCTTCTATATATGTTTTCATGTCCAAAAACGGAAAATTGTTATCAATACTCACCTTAATTTTCCTTTCCTGGTCTGTCCTCATGTCAACACACTATGGGGTTAACTCTCCCTGATTAACCCCCAGGACCACCTTCTTCCAGCGCAATAAATACCTGTCCTCCCCTCCCCTCCCCTCCCCATCGTGTTCTTTTGTTTATCGGTGACAGGCTACTTAGGGAGGGAAGTAAAAGTTGTGCTGACGTGAGGACGGACCAGGAAAGGAAAATTACGGTGAGTATTGATAATAATTTTCCATTTTCCTGGTCGTCCTCCCATCAGCACACTATGGGATATACCCAAGCCAATATAGGGTGGGAAAGAAACGACAACTTGCCCAATTCCATGCTTCACCATACTTTAATTGAACAAAGAAGCTGATACTACCGCTGCTCCAAACATCGACTGTCCTTGCTGTAGTAGATCCCTCCTTAGAGGTAGGCGTACTGGTGGGGCAGACGCCCTCTGCAAGCGCAGAGGAAAACTCTGGTCTCCTGGGCCAGAAGGGTACAATTATGATGGTATGCACCTCCTCCGCAATCTTCAGCAAAGCCCTCACGATTAATGGGATTGGAGAAGACAGGTACACTAGGGGGAACTGCCATAAGATTGAGAAGGCATCCTGGGCTATCGCCTCATTGTATCTGAACTTTGCTGTGAACTCTGGCACCAGCGCATTCCTTGGTGTCGCCATCAGGTCTATGCTGGGTATCCCCCCTCTGGCAAAGACTGAACATAGAGTCCATTGACTGACTATTCTCCATTGCTGGGAACCTCTGGCTCAGTTGGTCTGCTATCTGGCCAGATCAGACTCCATCGCCCCCATGCTAGCACCCAGATCTTCTGGTCCAATGACCAGCCATCGCACTGCCTCAGGAAGGACATCTGAAGAGCTCCCGTGTGGAATCTTGCCTACGGTACCGCCGGGATAGCCGGTGAATATCCCCAACATCGTCATACAGTCTTTTGCCGATAACGTCTGAGCCTCCATCACCCTGTAGATACATGCTTTCAGCTCAGTCACCTTGCGACATGGCAGAAGAATCCGTCCTGTGTCGAATACCATGCCTAAATACTCCATCCATTGAGCAGGAGGGAGGTTTCTTTTTTGACTGTATATCAGCCATCCAAAGTTGGACAGGATCCCTATTACTTTGTTGCACTGTAGCGCAAGCTGCTCACTTGAATGTGCAATGACCCGGATGTCGTCTAGATAATGAAAATTCTTTTAGCCCCTGTAAACGGATAAATGCTATGGTCGCTGACAGGATCTTGGAGAAGACTCTGGGTGATGTGTTGATGCCGAAGGGCAAACGTCTGAATTGATAATGCTCTTCCTCTACTGCGAATCTGAGGTACCTCTGATGGTGTTTGTGAATCGGGACATGTAAATAGGCATCTGCCAAATCTCCTGGTTGCACTACTAATATCGTATATACTGACTCCATCCTGAATCTTCTGGGGCTGATGAATTGATTAAAGGACCTCAGGACCAACACCGTTCTGAGTTCTCTGGATGCTTTGGGTATCAGGAATATAGGAGAGTATACACCCTCGAAGTTAACGCTATTGCTGGTTGACCGGCAAAATCTATCACTGAATAGATTCTGTACAAGCCTGATGGCCCGATCACCACAGTTTCTGTGTTCCAGATGTGTTTCTGCATGAATGTTCTTGATGCATTCTCAATGCGTTTTGCCACTTTCCAGATGTGTTCCATACCGAAATAATGTAACATCCTACTTTTGTTGACTGCCCTAGAATGCGCTACACGGGTGTGAACCAGGTAATTGGAATCCAAGTTAAACCCTGTCCATGTGTTCTTGATGTAAAAACATACTGGACTGCATCTGGGGTGAACAAGTCCACTCTCTCATCCCTAGGACCTCTAAAGGCAACTGAGTTATAAAAAGGCAAAGACACTTGATGCGCCAGGCGCTAGAGGGCAGCATCCACCCCTGGAAATGCAGTGCATAAACATACATCAGCCATTTTATGTGGATAAAGCTTAGAGAACCTGTACTGTAAATTGGTCTTCTGATGAGGTCTCTGCCATCCTTCATCAACGAGGGATTTACGCTCTCTCATTATGGGTGTTGCTTGTGGCGTGGATATTTGCAGCATACTTTCTGCTATAGCCGCCTTAATAGGGCTTTCGAATTTTGCACAACCGCATCTTGTGAGGTAACCTGTGCAATTTCACTTCTCTGCCACTGCAGACTGCATGCAGGCCAAAAATGCACCCTGAGCTGAGTGAGGCATTTCCTCTCATGCTGGCATAAACGCTTGTGAGCCAGTGCCCCATGGAGTGCTTGGGAAGCATGACAGCCGCCCTGTGGAGGACTCCATGGGATGACCAGCAGAGAAGCTCCCTGACAAACACTGCATTTAGCATGTGAACACAGGGACCACATCCCAGCAAAGCAGGCTGGACGGTCCGAACTCTTTTCGAGCTAGGTAGGAGACATGTACCTGGATCCTGTCCCTTTATGGGGTAGGTGTGAAATTAATCCTTTAATGTTGACCTCATGCTTGTAAGTGGGAAACCGCTCCTTTAGAGTGTATTGCCCACATGCTTGTAAGGGACAACTCCTTTAGAGTATTGACCACATGCTTATAAGGGAAAACTCCTTTAGCCTGTATTGACCACAGGCTTGTAAGGGGCAACTCCTTTAGCGTGTATTAACCACATGCTTGTAAGGGACAACTCCTTTAGAGTGTATTGACCATATGCTTGTAAGGGACAACTCCTTTAGAGTGTATTTGTATTGACCACATGCTTGTAAGGGACGACTCCTTTAGAGTGTATTGACCACATGCTTGTAAGGGACCACTCCTTTAGAGTGTATTGTCCACATGCTTGTAGGGGAAAACAGCTCCTTAAGACCCCTTTCCCACTGAGGCGCTTTACTAGCATTTTTGCGCTAAAAATAGCGCTTACAAAACGCTTCTAAAAAGCTGCCCATTCATTCCAATGTACCTATTCACACTGGGGTGTCGCGCTGGTGCCGCGTTTAAAAAAGTCCTGCAAGCATGATTTTTGTGCTTATTCTGAGCGTTAAAATAGCGCATTAAAAACGCTCACATACATTGAAATTAATGTAAAGCGCCCCAAAAGCGCGTTAAAAGTGCCAGCAAAATGCCCAGAGGTTGTGGAAAGGTCAAAATACCAGGAAGTAAACAGGATGTAATGTAGAGGGATGTGCTATTTATTTAATGCTAGTGCTTCAAAAGCGCTTGAAAGGCGCCTGGGCGTTAGGCGCTATGCTTATGAAGGTGACAGCCTGTTAGGTGTCATCATCCCGGTGAGGATGAGATGATCGGTAGCGGGTCTTATGTTTTTTGGAGCATTTGTGTTCAGGGTTTCTGCTCCTAAGATAATGCAAAACATCCTCATTTGCATTCCTTGAGCACTCTTTTAAAATCCTTGTCCCTCATTGCCCCCTCCTACCTTTGCTAGTCTTCTGTGCCACTAACAGGTGTGGCAAGCTCATACTTGCACAAAATATCTGGAAAAAATCATATTACCTCTCACCAAAAGCAAACAGGTACACTGTCTCTTTAAGACCCATTTGCCTTCATCCACTCACTTTAGAAGCAGCAGACCATGGATAGACAGGTGAGCTCAATCAGCCCTTCCTTAGGCAGACAGGTGAGCTCAGGCAGCATTTCCAAAGGCAGACAGCAGACACAGTCAGAGTCAGAGACAAAAAACAGTCAGACTGTCAAACCCTCAGAAGTACACAGCATAGCAGGGGAGCCAGAGCAGCACATCAGAGGCAGACAGGAGACACACTCAGAATCTGAGGTAAGTCCTTTACCTGGCAGGATTGCAGAGAGAGAGAGAGAGAAGCCCTCTCAACTTCAACTGCAGCCTTCCAAGATCATTTGTGCTGTTGCATGGCAAATGGCGGTTACCATCCCGTGCTGCCCATCTGTGACATCATTCACAGCCGCTCTCAGACTGACAATAAAGCCAGAAAAGCAGTGCAGTGCATATAGAAAACAGGAAAAAAATAACCCCAAATGAGAGGCAATGATGACATTGCAGAGCTTTTATAATATCACACCTGTATATTATCAATGCTGTTTAAGCATAATTTTGGCCGCGGCCCTGGCACAAAAAGGGCACCCAGTTTTAGGAAGATTTACCCCCAGCATTCTGGGTCTTCCAACTCCATGAGAGGATGAACATGGAGGGGTAGGTTCGGCAAGGGGGAATGCAGCAAACAAAGTGCTTACCACTGTAATCAACAGGTGGCCTGGAGACCAAAAAAGAAAGAACACGAGGGGGAGGGGAGGACAGGGATTTATTGCGCTGGAAGAAGGTGGTCCTGGGGGGTTAATCAGGGAGAGTTAACCCCATAGTGTGCTGACGAGAGGACAACCAGGAAATATTTTTTATTTATATTCAACAGGATAAGCCAGTGTGTTTCATGGGGGACTATGGGAGTCCCCCTTCGCAGAGAAATCATAAGATTAGATTCTGGGATGGGCTAAGAAATTAGTGAATAACTCAGTTGATAGGGTAGTATAATACCAATTCCAGTTCCACGTTGGCAATTTATTCTAGACATATACCATTAGAGCAATGACTTCATAATGTCAAACCCATGGAAAACAGTCATTACAGTGGATATAAACATAACTGGAAACTTTCCAGATTTGGAGTTGCAACTCCAACGGATCAGTTAACCAGATCTCCAGGTCACCAAACTGTAACTTGTATGGCCAAGCTCACTTAAAGTATAACTAAAGATTATCTGTTAAAAAAAAGTTTTTTTTAGAGGTGTATAAAGGGGTTAGAACAACTTTGGGTTTTTATTCCCAGGTTGCAAATTTTACTCTTTCTAACACCTGATCACCAATGCCAATGGGAATAAAAGTGAGAGGAAATATAAAATTGTTAGCTGTCACCAAAACAGAATTGAGGGGGAATCATTAACTGAAGACACTTGTTCCCATGATGACTGTCTAAAGGGGTATTTCCCTCACATTGGAAAGCTATCCTTTCCCTTCTTGTTGAGTCTACCTGACTGCAAGTGAAGAGAAATCTGTCCTAGATGGCAAATTAATAACTAACAGGTGTTTTAACCCTCTTCTGCTCTATCCAATATCAAAAAAGTTCAGCTTTGGATATATGTTAAACATGAGATCAATGCTGAAACATGCACATCAGTCCCTGCCCTCAAGGAGCTTACAATCTAAGTCCCTACCTCACATTCATACAGTGCTGCCCATAATTATTCATACCCCTGGTAAATTTTGACTTAAAGTTACTTTTATTCAACCAGAAAGTAATTTCTTGCCGGGAAATGACATAGGTGTCTCCCAAAAGATAATAAGACGATGTACAAGAGGCATTATTGTGGAAAAAAAAAATATTTTTCAGCTTTTATTTACATTTGAGCAAAAAGTGTCCAGTCCAAAATTATTCATACCTTTCACAAACTGTCACAGTCTGTGGGAAAATCAAAAGTTCTATACCATTCCAAATAGTCCAAGCTGTTCTAAAGCATCCTAATTACCCTGATTAATTGGGAACAGCTGTTAATCAACTCAACAGGTGAAAAACAGCAGCTCTCTGCAGTTGGTTTGAGGACAGCCATGGCTAAGACAAAGGAGCTCAGTGAGGACCTGCGGCTGCACATTGTGGCTGCTCACAAGTCAGGAAAGGGCTACAAGGCCATTTCTAAATGTTTTCAAGTTCCAGTGGCTACAGTGCAAAGTATTATTAAAAAATACAAGATGTTCCCCACTGTGGAAAATCTCAGAGGACGTGGTCGGAAGCCAAAAGTGACACCTGTGCTGGCCAGGAGGATAGTTAGAGAGGTCAAAAAGAATACAAGGATCACCACCAAGGCCATCCTGGTGAATCTGGGCTCTGCTGGTGGCAATGTCTCAAGGCAGACAATCTAAAGGACACTGCACACTGCTGGGTTCCATGGATGCAGACCAAGGAGGACGCCACTTCTCCAGATAAGGCACACAAAAGCTCGCTTGGACTTTGCAAAAGCTCATCTGGACAAAGAAGAGGACTTCTGGTCTTCTGTGTTATGGTCAGATGAAACAAAAATGTAATTGTTTGGTCACAATGATGTTTTGATGTTTCCTTCATTTGGCGTAAAAAAGGAGAAGCCTTCAACCCAACGAACACTATCCCCACTGTCAAACATGGTGGGGGGAACCTAATGCTTTGGGGGTGTTTTTCAGCCAATGGATCAGGGAACCTAATCACAGTAAACGGCACCATGAAAAAAGAGCAATACATGAGGATTCTCAATGACAACATCAGGCAGTCTGCAGAGAAACTTGGCCTTGGGCACCAGTGGACATTTCAGCATGACAATGACCCAAAACACACAGCAAAAATGGTGAAGAAATGGTTAGCAGACAACAACATTAACGTTTTATAGTGGCCCAGCCAGAGTCCAGACTTGAATCCAATTGAGAATCTGTGGAGGGAGCTAAAGATCAGGGTGATGGCAAGAAGACCCTCCAACCTGAAAGATTTGGAGCTCATTGCTAAAGATGAATGTGCAAAAATACCTGTGGAGACATGCAAAAAGCTGGTCTGCAATTATAGGAAGCGTTTGATTGCTGTTATACCCAATAAAGGATTTTCTATTGATTATTGAGAAGGGTATGAATAATTTTGGACTGGACACTTTTTGCTCAAATGTAAATAAAAGCTGAGAAATGTTTGTTTTTCACAATAATGCCTCTTGTAAATCGTCTTATTATCTTTTGGGCGATACCTATGTCATTTCCCGTCAAAAAATTACTTGCTGGTTGAATAAAAGTAACTTTAAGTCAAAATTTGCCAGGAGTATGAATAATTATGGGCAGCACTGTACATACGCATACTAGAGCCAATTTAAACAGGAGCCAATTAACCTACCAGCATGTCATTGGAGTGTGGGAGGAAACCGGAGTACATAGAGGAAACCCACATTATAAAACCTGTCCTGATTGCTGTTATTCCTCAACTTTTCATCATCTGCATGTGCCACTCATGGGGTTGAGTTACTAAAGGCAAATAGACTGTGCACTTTGCAAGTGCAGATGTGCTAATTTTCTCCAGAGTTTAGCGAATGTGGTGAAGCTCTGTTGATTTTCATAATCCAATCACGGGCAAAAAATGCTGTTTTTTAAAAAAATTTCCTTGCACCTGATTAGATATTATTTACAAAGGGAAGCTTTGACCAACATTTTTCCACCAGTGGAAGCAAGATATGCCAGATACTTTATTTGAGGACTCTGAGTAATTTGAAGATAATTCCTTAAAAAAAGACCTATAAGCAAAACTATAATAAGGAAGGGTTGTAACCCCCTGTCAGTTTTTATTTGCCAGCTGTGCCTCATTGGGAAGATTTCCCTTCACTTCCTTACCCATAGCCAAAACAGGATCTGAGAGGAAATCCCTCCAAAGTGAGGGAATCCCAGGGTATCACCAGGGTCACCATTTATTACCGCTCATGTATCATCCCAAAATTTGGGATTTTCTTTTACTTTCACTTTACTCAGGACAAATAGTGAGGGGAAATCTCCCTAACAGGGGCACAGACAGCAATAAAAACTCAAAGGTGTTCCAATCCCTTTCCACTCAATCCAAACCTAAATAAACAAATTGCTTTTAGTTATTTAGTTACACTTTAATTTGATGACTTTTACTCATACTCACACAGCTTAAATACCTCCTCCACTGAATATATACCTCCTCCATAGAATATATACCTCCTCCATAGAATATATACCTCCTCCTTAAAATATATAACCCCTCCATAGAATATATAACTCCTCTACAGAAAATTTAACTCCTCCATAGAAATTATACCTCATCCCTAGAATATACAGTATCCCTCCTGCATAGAATATATACCTCCTCCATAGAATATATACATTCTCCATAGAATATATACATTCTTCATAGAAATTATACCTCCTCCGTAGAATATATACTTCCTCTATAAATTATATAGCTCCTCCATAGAATGTATACCTCCTCCATAGAATGTATACCTCCTTCTTAGAATATATAACTCCTCCATAGAATATATACCTCCTCCATAGAATATATAATTCTTCCATAGAATATTTACCTCCTTCGTAGAATATATAATTCTTCCATAGAATATATACCTCCTCCATTGAATATATAATTCTTCCATAGAATATACACCTCCTCCATGGAATATATAACTCCTCCATAGAATTTATACCCCCCCTTCCCCCCTTCACCCCCTCTCTTCCCTTTTTTTTTTTTTCTTATTTAGTGTGTAGAGCCCCTGTGCACGTGTGGGGGCGTCCAGGTATGCGCAGACATTGGCGCCCAAACGGCCCATTTAAGCGGACAGCACCCAGCAACCAGTGCTATCCGTTCTACAGCGTTCCCTGTGTTCCGTGGCTATCTGTTCCTGAGACTTCCTGTACCTGTGACCCGGCTTGCCTACCTTGCTTGAACTCTGCCTGCACCGACCCTCAGCTTGCCTTTGACTACTTTTCTGCCTGATCCTTTGTACTTCTGCTGCCCGCCTGTTAACGACCCTGCCTGTACCCGATTACCCGCGTGCCTGCTCCATCTGTACCGCACTTGCCCGCCTGCTATCGACCCAGCCTGCATCACCAATCTTCTGCCTTGCACGAACCTCTGGAGGATCTTCACAAACACCATCTAAGTCCATCCCAGCCCTCATGCCCCCCCTGTGCTCTGGACCTCCCTGTCTGCTCTACCAGGGGTTCCCGAACCAGGGCCATAAGGGAAGTTGCCCACTGCATTGCCAGACTCTACCACCAGGTACGTGACCTCCTCCATAGAATATATTCCTCCTCCAAGGAATATATACCTCTTTCATGGAATACACTGTGTGCAGAATTATTAGGCAAATGAGTATTTTGACCACATCATCCTCTTTATGCATGTTGTCTTACTCCAAGCTGTATAGGCTCGAAAGCCTACTACCAATTAAGCATATTAGGTGATGTGCATCTCAGTAATGAGAAGGGGTGTGGTTTAATGACATCAACACCCTATATCAGGTGTGCATAATTATTAGGCAACTTCCTTTCCTTTGGCAAAATGGGTCAAAAGAAGGACTTGACAGGCTCCGAAAAGTCAAAAATAGTGAGATATCTTGCAGAGGGATGCAGCACTCTTAAAATTGCCAAGCTTCTGAAGCGTGATCATCAAACAATCTAGCGTTTCATTCAAAATAGCCAACAGGGTCGCAAGAAGCGTGTGGAAAAACCAAGGCGCAAAATAACTGCCCGTGAACTGAGAAAAGTCAAGCGTACAGCTACCAAGATGC
>BLSH010507885.1:412731-425266 GCA_018402905.1 Glandirana rugosa
AGGCTGTGGTTGCTGCTGCACGCAATGTTGATGGTGAACAGATCAAAACACTGACAGAATCCATGGATGGCAGGCTTTTGAGTGTCCTTGCAAAGAAAGGTGGCTATATTGGTCACTGATTTGTTTTTGTTTTGTTTTTGAATGTCAGAAATGTATATTTGTGAATTTTGAGATGTTATATTGGTTTCACTGCTGAAAATAAATAATTGAAATGGGTATATATTTGTTTTTTGTTAAGTTGCCTAATAATTATGCACAGTAATAGTCACCTGCACACACAGATATCCTCCTAAAATAGCTACAACTAAAAACAAACTAAAAACTACTTCCAAAAATATTCAGCTTTGATATTAATGAGTTTTTGGAATCATTGAGAACATGGTTGTTGTTCAATAATAAAATTATTCCTCAAAAATACAACTTGCCTAATAATTCTGCACTCCCTGTATATAACTCCTCCATAGAATATATACCTCTTCTGGTACAATAATGTTTTATTATTATTAAGAAAGGCATTGTTGAAATACAGGCCTGAAGTAAAGAAAGGCAAAATGACCCCGCTCAGGGGAACAAAACATCACTCTTTACGTAAATACAAACAGAACACTTTTTCAAAATGTAAAAGCGAGTAGTAGAAGTATCCGGCCAAAAGTGGGAATGAATAACTGGACTCGAAAGTCCAAGACATGGTGGGACTAACAAACAAATCAAAATGAACAATTAAACAAACAAAATAAAGGAAAATAAAGGGGGTGGGGGTGGAATAGGGAGGGACAGGGTGAGGGAGGGACAGGGTGGGGGAGGGAAGGGTGGGAAGAGAAAAAGTGAGAGAGAAGAGAGAGAAAGGAGATGTAGAGTCAGGCTAGAAAGGAGAAACAGTCAAGACACGATTGGAAAAGGAGGCGGTGCAGACTTAGGGAACGAAAGAGCGTGGGGCCTGTGGGTTGGGTATCATATTAGAACGGTCCGGAATACCCAAACTGGCTGGAAGCAGGGTGGGGAGAGAATAAGACCACCATGGGTTCCACACGTTGAAGAACTTGGGTAATAAATACCTCTTTCATGGAATATATACCTCCTCCATAGAATATATAACTCCCCCATAGAATATATACCTCCTCCAACAAAATGTATACCTCCTCCATAGAATGTATACCTCCTCCATAAAATATATAACTCCTCCACAGAATATATACCTCCTCCATAGAATGAATATCTCCGCCATAGAAATAATACCTGCTCCATAGAATGTATACCTCCTCCATAGAATATATACATCCTCTGTAGAGTGTATACCAGTGGAGAAAAAAGTTGGTCTGCAATTATAGGAAGCGTTTGATTGCTGTAATAGCCAATAAAGGCTTTTCTATTGATTATTGAGAAGGGAATAATTTTGGACTGGACACTTTTTGCTCAGATGTAAATAAAAGCTGAGAAATATTTGTTTTCCACAATAATGCCTCTTATTATCTTTTGGGAGATACCTATGTCATTTCCCGTCCAAAAATTACTTGCTGGTTGAATAAAAGTAACTTTATGTCAAAATTTGCCAGGGGTATGAATAATTATGGGCAGCACTGTATCTCCGCCATAGAATGTATACCTCTTCCATAGAATGTATACCTCCTCCATAGAATATATACATCCGCCATAGAATGTATACCTCTTCCATAGAATGTATACCTCCTCCATAGAATATATACATCCTCGGTAGAATGTATACTTCCTCCATAGAATATATACCTCCTCCATAGAATATATACCTCCTCCATAGAATATATACATCCTCCGTAGAATGTATACTTCCTCCAGAGAATATATACCTCCTCCATAGAATGCATACCTACTCCATAGAATGTATACCTCCTCCACAGAAGATATAATTCCTCCATAGAATATATATCTCCTCCATAGAATGTATACCTCCTCCATAGAATATATAACCCCTCCATAGAATATATAACTCCTCCATAGAATGTATACCTCCTCCATAGAATATATAACCCCTCCATAGAATATATAACTCCTCCATAGAATATATACCTCCTCCATAGAGTATATAACCCCACTATAGAATATATAACTCCTCCATCGAATATATAACTCCTCCATAGAATATATACCTCCTCCATGGAATATATACCTCCTCCATAGAATATATAACCCTTCCATAGAATATATAACCCCTCCATAGAATATATAACCCCTCCACAGAATGTATGCAAAAATAACACATAAACTTGACCTGTCTTTAGAAGCCTAAATTTTCTATCACATGATCTGGAGATATGCTGTTATTCATACATTCTGGAGTGATGTGAATTCTGTCGCAATGTATGTCAAGCCCAAATGTGCTTTCTTAGTTTTGAATAGAAGGGGGAATGGTTAGAACTTGTGTCAGGTTTTCACTGTTCTCTGAGACACCAGATTTACCCTTCCTGTCCTACTGCCTTCTCTTGAAGCTGACGGAAAATGCTCAGCTCATATAGTCTAAGCTGATCATATTTGCCTAACCAACCTTTATTATAATTGTTTGATCTATGTGATTTGCATTCATTGTATACACTCTAATTAGGGTTGCCACCTTTTTTTCCAGCCAAACCTGAACCCTTTAATGTTGCATGGCAATTAATTAATACATTTTTTTGATAGTATACACTATAGGATTGTAAAAGACCTGGGACATCTTTGGGTGCCCCAAGTAGAATAGTAATGTGGCAGGCACCACATGCTGCTGTGAACAGTGGGTATGACCTGTGACAAATGCGGGTATCAAATCGCTGCCCTTCTCACCGACGGGTGGCCGAGGACCCCCTGATCTAACACCGCGCTTGTCACTACGCAAAAATGCCACTCTCAGCTGCTTTCAGCACAAAGATTTCCTAGTTTGCGGGACCACCGTCTAAATGCCAGCCGCCTGAGAGTGATTGTTACTGGGCTAATTCAAACAATTAACCCTTTCTCTGCCACCACCTCTACTTTCAGGACAGAGCAAGAGGAACTCAGGATTTTAGCAATACCAATATGATTTTAGAATAACCACCTGTAACACACGCTGTCACCTCAGACAGGTATATTCAGATGTGTTATTTTAAAAACAGTAGTGCTCTTCAAAGGAACAGATTCATGATAGTTGCATTAAGAGCTTTAGGGACAAGATTAACACTTTTGAGAATAAGGCATAATAATGAAAAGGTCACGTTTTAGGTGCAGTAAAATATTTACAGAAACATAAAAAGAATGTTACAAAGCAATGAGACATAAAATACAGCAGCAAAGAAAACAGAATGGAAGTACTTGCTTTTGAAATGTCCGTGACCAATCAGTGGTTCGAAGATGATTCCCTGATTCCCTGATGTTGGTTCATTGATGGAAAATGAAAACTGGAGGTTGGTCTTATCAGTCCCTTTTTCTCTGGATGACAAGGGGTGGGGCCGTATGCCCCTGACCACTCACATGGGGGAGGCGGATTCGTAGGCTGTCCAGGGCGGCCGTGAAATACAATCTTCCTTAATTCACAATTTCTGTATGAAAATCATATCTCGGGATCAGGCCGCCGGGCAAACCTCCCATTAAGGAATTCAATCTCAGCATACACAGTGCATTTAAACAAGTCCAAACGATGGTTCTGACACTTTCTGGGACCCAGGGAAGGGAATACATTAGCATTGGTTCCCCATATGATCAAAGTCTTTGAAGTTTAGACTTGATTTAACTGATATAACTTTCCGCATTCAAATATGTACGTGTTATTGATATGCCATGTTCCTAACTGAAGTTATGAACGGTGTGTATTTTTTGGTAAGTTTTAAACATGAGGGGAGGTCGTGGGGAAGTCATGCTGTCCTGTCCTAATTTACGATGCTTGTACATCTTGAGCTCCTTTTTGATGTCTGCTGCTAGGTTTTATGGCTGCTAATATAAACACAAAGCATTAATGAACATCCTGCTCTGCTTAGGACAACAATTTCCAGGTGGTCTTCTAGAATTCCCACATGGAACAGGAAGGGAGGGGCTGTGTGAGAGGAGTTTGCAGTGAGAGACTGCCAGTTTTAAAATCTAGCATGGCATTCTCTGTCAAAATGGAATCAACTCTGCGTGCGTTCCGTGCGTGATATCATTACATTGTGTGTGTCTCACATGACCAAAGTGCGTTAACAGTGGGTGGGGCTTAAAAGTACATGGTTAAATAAAACAAAAGCATTCTTGTATGCGTATATTAATATGCTTAGATTAATAAAACAAATGTTGCTGTAAAAAATATAAACAGCCTATCTTAAAAGTGGACAGTGTCAGTCAGTAGAGCAGTGGGTGGTGTCAGTAGAGCAGTGGGTGGTGTCAGTAGGCAGTGGGTGGTGTCAGTAGGGCAGTGGACAGTGTTAGTAGGGCAGTGCATGTGTCAGTAGGGCAGAGGTTAGAGCAGTAGGGCAGTGGCTGGTGTCAGTATGGCAGTGGATGGTGTCAGTAGGGCAGTGGATATGTCAGTAGGGCAGAGGTTGGTAGCAGTAGGGCAGTGGGTGGTGTCAGTAGAGCAGTGGCTGGTGTCAGTAGGCAGTGGCTGGTGTCAGTAGGGCAGTGGATGGTGTCAGTAGGGCAGTGGACAGTGTCAGTAGGGCAGTAGATGTGTCAGTAGGGCAGAGGTTGGTAGCAGTAGGGCAGTGGATGGTGTCAGTAGGGCAGTGGATATGTCAGTAGGGCATAGGTTGGTAGCAGTAGGGCAGTGGATGGTGTTAGTAGAGCAGTGGCTGGTGTCAGTAGGGCAGTGGCTGATGTCAGTAGGGTAGTGGATGGTGTCAGTCAGTAGAGCAGTGGACGGTGAGAGTAGGGCAGTGGACAGTGTCAGTAGTATTCTATTTTTATCATTTTATTTTTTTATTATTATTATTATTTTTTTACAATTTTATTTTTTACAATTTTAACAGCCCTGTTGAAGGATTTTGGTGAAATATCAGAGGTCTAAACAGACCTCTGATGTCTCACTTTTTAGACGGAGAAAGGGACTGAGGACAAAGATTCCCCAGTCCCTTCCTCAGGAGCCTCAGATGTTCTGGACAGTGAATGAATGGGAAGTGCTCTGTGATGAGTGGGAGGGAGAGGAGGATAAGTCATCTTTCAGCTGCTGCAGGAGGAAAATGGTTCTAGTAAATGACGCCCTCACCGCCCCTCCTGTCCAGGTGTCACAGGGAGACCACACGAGCCCCCTGGAGCATAGGGAGCCACAGTCTGGTCTGAATAATGTGTTGGAGTTTCAGGCGGACTGAAACCTGGACACATGATTCAAAGCCTGAACTGTCTAAATGAGTCCCAGACAGTTGGCAAGCCTAACTTTGATGTACCCATTGAAGCAGAATTCCAGCAATCGTTCCTCCAGTTAGTGTGTTTTAAACTCATCTTTGTTTGCATATACATAATCAGCTATCTAAAACTATTGTAATTGCCTATATCAAGCCTAGTTAACAGCATGCTGGAACTTGCAGTCTTGCTTGTGGTGAGATTTTCCTCTTTTCAGAGTCTCTGCAGTCATGCTCCACTCTATACTGAGCTGTTATATACAGAATTCAGAAGCCAAGGACCAGGGCTGGTGTTATCAAACAGGCAGATCCTGTCAGCACTGTTCCCAGTCAGTATAAGAGAGAAAACTAGAGGTGCTCACACTGATGTTCCATCTACTGTCATTATTTATTTACTGTGGGCAGTCTCTGAGTGTTTTTCCATGTCTCTTGGACAGTAGACAGGTTTTTGAGACTTTGTGTCCTGTTCCACTTCAACTCACTTCTAATTAAAGTCTGTTTGCACTGTGCACCTTTACTTACAGTCAGACTGGTGACTGGGCTATTAGGCAACAAAAGGGCACTTTTCCTTCCAGGACAGACATTCTCTTATCACGTGTTACCTGTTTGCAGCCCCCATATCCATGCATTTGTTTATCCATTTTTATATCTATGTTTTATATTGGTTCTGATCAACACCATTCTTCCTATTAAGGAAAACAAATAACTTATCACAATACATGGTCAAACCTTTGTGGACGCAAATGATCGAGTTTGGGTGTTTCCATTGATGAATACTGTTAATGTTACATCATATAAAGACATTTTAAACAACTGTCTGCTTTCAAGTTTGTAGCAAGTTTGGGGCCCTTTTCTTTTTCAGCATCACTGTGCCCTTATACACTAATTCAGGTCCATAAAGACACAAGTTGCTGATTTTGGTGGAGGAACTCAAGTGGCCTGCACACAGCCCTGACCTCAACTCTACTGAATATGTATGTAGTGAATTGGAACACTATTCTACAGGTCTTCAGCATCAGAACTTGAACTCACAAGCTCTCTTTTGACAGAATGGGCACAAATTCCCATACACACACTCCAAATCCTTCCCAGAATAGTGGGGGCTACCATATCTAAAAAAAAAAAGGGGGGCTCCAAATTAAAGCAGTGCTTACACTCTCCAGCTATTCAATGTCCTTCATCTTCGGCCATCCTGATTGGCTGGTCTAGGATGATGTAACTCCCATGAATGGTCACAGGAGTTCATTCATCCCAGTAACAAATGCATACTGAGAATATACACTGAGCTTCGCATGCACAGACTAGTGTTCATTCTGATGAACAGGGATCAATGTTCATTCTAGCAGGAAAGTAAGAAGTATTTACTGCAGATGAGACAAACAGAGCCTCTACTGCAATAAAAGCTGACTTGCTGGCATTTTTTTCTAGCACAATAGTTTCCCTTTAATGCCCATAGGTTTGCAATGGATTGTCCAACACATTTATATAGATGTGATGGTCAGATATCCATAAACGTTAGCCATATCATGTTTATTGTAACCACTGAGAGGAGCACTGCAAGCAAACCTGCCTTACCAGTATGGGTATTGAAGATGGCACCATATTGGGGAGAATCTAGGAGTCAAAGTAGAAAATTCCAACTGCAGACATGCTGTTAGGCCTCACTGCAGCACAGGTAAGGATTGGTGGAATGCAAAAAATGAGAAAGGCTGGTGCCATAGAAGTTGGTTAAAACATAATTTTATTATTGCATGTGAACAACATTTAAAAAACCCAACGCGTTTTGGCCATCAGGCTTTTTTTGACTGTTGTTCACATGCAATAATAAAACAATGTTTTAGACGACTTCCATGGCACCAGTCTTACTCTTTTTTGCATGGACTATATGGAAGTTTACAGAGACTTCACAGGCTGAGTGCTGTGTTCATGAGGCTCACCAGACATTGCTCAGGAGGTGGTAGCTTGGATGCACCTGCTCCAAGGATTTGTGGAATGGTTTGTGTTTAACCCAGAAGGCAATGGTAGAGAGAGAGCTGTGGCTATACATGGATCAGTGGCTGGATGTAGCATTAACTATGATCCCCACTAAAGGAAGGATTTGGAGGCCTACCATCATGATTGTCACAAAGCCAGTTTGACCGCTCATAATACCCACCCCCCAGTCAACAACTGAAATGTCCCAGGAGGCTGTGGAACAATCTAAAAGCACAGTGTGATCTCATGCATGCGCAATGGTGAGCCGGAAGCCAAAGCTCGCTTCCACGGCCAGGTATTTGTAACTGCTGACTTTTTTTTTTTTTTTTAAACAACTGTAATTCCTTTTTAAGAAACAATTTACTTATGTGTGCTTGTTGGATGTTGTCTGAAGGATAGCAAACACTGTAGGTTGCACATGTCCACACACAATATTACAGTTTGGAGTCTTTCTTGACAGTCTATTCTGTGTAAAAGCTATGTAAGCTATCACAGGTAACCAAAGCATGTCACACCTGCTACTCCAGTTGCCAGTTTTGTACCATTTCATACAACCCCACACCTGAGCTCTACCATCAATGGACCTGTGCTGCTGACTCTTTCACTGCCCAGTCACAGGCTGGGACGGGTCCAGGGCAAACTGGACTAAGAGGAAGTATGTTGAATAATGCTGGCCATCAGACTGAGGACATATATTCGCAGAGAAAAGTACTGTGAGGGGACATCTGGATTGAAGTTGAATATTGCAGCAAAAGCTTGTTTAGTTTAGTTTATCTTATTTTTAATTTGCTATTCATTTTATCTTGAGTTTTTGTTTTGGCTGGAGATTTGTTTTAGGAATATTACTAATAGTATTTTGAAGTTGTAAATTCTGCATTGTCTAAACTTACTTAACTTGGTGGTATATGTCTAAATTTGGTGGTACAGTATATGTCAGTGTTTCTAGACCTTTTTTCAGTTAAGGCACCCTCTTAAAATTATGGACTGTCTCGAGGCACTCCATTCTAAAATGTAAAAACTATTCAATCGTTTTACACAATATATCAACATCCACAGATATAGAACACCCAACGTTAGCAGCAGTGATTAATTCTTCCAAATCCAATACACTTTTGCACACTGGTACTGGCTAGTATTCCAATGTCTCTCTTCTCCCCCAGCTTTTCTCTCTCACTGAGCTAATGTGACCCAAGCGTTGGCAGGGGAGGGTCAAACAAGGATGCTGTGCAAACGACCAACATCCTCCTTATCAACTGATGACATCATTGGCTGTTAGGACGCCAGAGGCTAGAAGGTCATAATGGTGCACAATGAAAATCTGTGGCTTTGTGTAACTAAAAGACTGGCTTCATCCGCCTAGCTTGTATACAATTTTGGGCAATTTTTAGGCATTTTGTCAAGGCACCCCCTGAAAAAACCTCAAGGCACCCCAGGGTTGAAAAAGGCTGGTATATGTTTTGGCTGTGCTTTCTGAATAAGAGTGATTATATGGTCATATTGTACAACCTTCTCTTTTCTAGTGTCATTAAGAAGATTGCGCAGTATATAGGAGAAGTCATGAATGATTCTGCAGAGAAAGCCCAGGAAAACTTGCTGGCCAATGGAGGTAGGCCTGTGTTTGATAATTAGGAAGAAGTTATCAGGTGAATAGACAATTATAGAAGCATAAGGCTATAGCTTCAATCTCTAAGAATGGTTGATAACACAAATAGCTCCTTGCTTACCTGCTTCTTAGCTGGGTCACACACATGTAAAGGGTCTATTTATAAAATAATTTGCTTTGCAGATGTCTTAACATTCACTTAAAAGTCATGAATAATACTCATAATGTTTTATTATGTCTGAAATGTCAGTTTCTATTTGTTGCATTTTGCCGAATAAAAAGTAACATTCCCTAAGATTCTATCGTAAGAGAAAATAAAAGCCGAAAGAACTTTTGAAAAATGGAAAAAAATATCCTAACACTATAAGCTGAGACCACTCGACCAGAAGAGGAAATAATATGAGGGAGACCCTCTGCACTGTGTATAATGTGTATGGAGATTCCTTTGCTCACCACCAACAGTGTAATGACTCAGCTACTGTGGGATTGCTACACAGAATTCATACAATGTTGCAGAGATGGAACTCCCAAGCTAAGTGGAGTTTTTTTTTATGTTTATTTAAAGTCAGAAGCTACAAAAAGTGTATCTTCTGACTTTTGATAAACAGCCACTCACCTGTCACATGGTCCAGCAATGCGGCCATCCGAAGCCTCGCTCCTCTCCCCCACCTCTCGGCATTACAAGTGTGGGCACCTGGGTGTGACAGTTTGTGGCTTCACAATCGAGTGTGCACTGCGCATGCGCTCTCTCAGTGGCCAGGCAATCTTCTGGAAATTGCGGGGAGTCCCAAAAGATTGCAGAGAGGGAGGGGGAGAGGAGGAGTCGCTTAGGGGGAGAGGAGATGTCAGCAAGGTGGCGAAAACAGGAAGTGGGAGCTGGGTTCATGTCAAAACTAGGTACCCACTCCCCCCCCCCCCAAAAAAAGTGATATACCACATGTGGTGCGTCAGGGGGTAAGGGGTGCTTAAAGCGGAAGTTCCACTTTTGGGTGGAACACCACTTTAAAGTTTAAGTTCACTTTCAGGAAGATTTTCTGAAAATTACCCTATGCAATTCTATATCCAATAACAGGAGGAACACTGGTATATACTATTCGTTGGATACAGAAAATCTTCCTGAAGTAAACTTACACATAAAGCAGTAGTAAACTGCATCACATACTAGCACGTTATGAAAGACTTACCTGAAAACGAAGCCATCCAGTGGCGCGTGTCACCACTGACAGGGCTTCCATCCAGGTTCGCAGAATCTGGCAGCTTGAATGGCCAAGCCACGATGACGTCACTCCCACACATGCGCATGGGAGTCACAGCTGCGGCACAGCTCTCTCAATGAATAGCACGCTGTTCATTGACAGTGCTGTGCACATGTGCCAGTTACATCACCGGCTGCTACTAAAGTAAATATCTGCTAAACAGTGCACATTTAGGAGATGTTTACTGCATCTACAGGTAAGCCTTACTATAGGCTTACCTGTAGGTATCAATAAACAAACTGGACTTTACTACCATGTTAACTGATTGACAACCTGCACAGATGAGCAACAGATTACCTAAAGTAAACAACGGAGTTCAATCTCTGCAACACTGAATCAGATCTGTGCAGGGACATGCAGTTAGGGGAGGCAGGTGAGGCAGAGCCTCACCTACCATGTATCATCTATGGTTTCGGAGATACGAGGCTCCTTGGGCAGCATGTCAGAAGCTACATACAGAGCAGCCAGTTTAAATACAAGCTGACAAACTGTGTTTGCAGCAGACTGAGAGGAGGAGCTCACAGTGCCTCTCCTCACTTCTTGTCGGAGGCACTGAGCTCAATGGACAGCTTGGAGCCTTGGACCAATGGTAAAGCACCATTGGCCCAAACTGTCCAAAAAAATGCTGCAGTGGAGGCACGTCTCACTGCAGTGTCATAGAAAGGGGCATGTGTCTAAAAGACACATGCTCCCTTCCAGCCCAGCCCTCTTAACTACAAGGAAAAACAGGTTTATGTGTATAAGATTTACCCACAATCCCATGTTTTTCTCACACAGTTAAGAGGGAGAATGAGAATCTGCTGCTGCTGAAAAGGTACCAGCTAAATCACAGATTAATATGCTATATGTTATAAGATAATTTATTATTTAACTATTTACTGTGAAATTAGTGGTTTAAAGTTATAACTTCAAACTTCAGTAATTTGTTCATTAAGCCACCTGCTTGAGTACCATTTTTTTTTTTAGTACAGTTTTTGAAAATATAGTAAATTACCTTAAAAATAATATATAATAATTATTTGTATATTACTTACTTATGGTAATTATCCCCTTGCCACCCAGGCCAATTCTGACACTTCTCTCCTACATGTAAAAACCATAATTTTTTTGCTAGAATATTACTCAGACCCCCCCCAAACATTATATATATTGTTTTAGCAGACACCCTGGGAATAAAGTGGCAGTCGTTGCAACTTTTTATGTTACACGGTATTCGCGCAGCAATTTTTCCACGTGCCCTCCCGTTGTGACATATTGATACTTACCAGGCAGCCAAGCTGGTCCAATGTAAATTTTAAAAATAGGTTATTCCCAGAGTTTTTCTTTAAACATATCAAAAAACGTTGTCCCATTTGGAAGATTACCCTTACTTCCTGTGCTGGTGATAAGGAAGTAAGCAGAAATCTCGCCAAAGTTAGGGGAAATTCCGTCTTGGAAAATCGTTAAAAGAAAAAGGTATCATTTTAAGTTTTCCCCTCTCTGTTTCTGTAACCATTAAATTTGGGGTTTCCCAACACTTTCCATTCCAGTGGCAAAAGAGACATCTATCCAAAACAAAACAAAAAAATAAAAATGTTTTTGGTTTAGATATGCTTCAAGATGACCATGTTAAGTCTTTATGTCAGTCCTAGAAGTCATGCATTGAATAGGCCCTTTGTTTTAAAGTCCAGAAGCCCCCTCTTCCCCAATGAATTTATTATTATAAACAAAATAAATATTTAAAAAAGCATTGATTCAGATTTAAAGTAGAAGTCTGGTCCAATCTTAACAACTTCAGCCCCAGCGCCGTAAATAGGCGGCGGTCGGGTTGAGCGGCTCTCCCGGGACATAGCCTGCACCTGCAGGCTATATCCCGGTATCATTTTTTAGAGCAAGCGGTCGGCTATCCAGGGGTGATGACCGATCCGGCTCGGGAGCCGCTCGGTCGTTACCCCAGGAGGCGGGAGGGGACACCCCCCCTCCCGCCGCCTTCCGCCGCTCTTCTCCGGCCTCCCGTCCCACCGGGAGACCAGAGCGACGATCCGGCGCGTCCGCTGGCTGGAAGGAGACCTGATCAAAGCCGTAATCGGCTCCGATCGGGTCTCCTTCGGCAAATTCCGGAAGCGACGTCACAACGTCACTTCCGGTTTACACGGCGGCTAACGGCGCCAAATTTAAAAAAACGACAGTATTCAGAATCGCCGTTTTTGGCAATCTGAATACTGTGAAGTGCAAAGGAGGGATGGGGGGTCTTTTAGACTCCCCGGCCCTCCAAAAAGAGTACCTGTCACCATCTATTACTATCACAAGGGATGTTTACATTCCTTGTGATAGCAATAAAAGTGATCAGATTTTTTTTTTTTTTTTTTTTTAGACTAGTGAAAATAACGATAGTGTTCCTTACATTTGTAGGGAACACTATCATTATCTAC
>BLSH010507885.1:425615-442375 GCA_018402905.1 Glandirana rugosa
AAAGATTTAAATCGCCACCGTCCCCGCGAGCTCGCGCAGCAAAGAAAACGCATACATAAGTCGCGCCCGCATGTGAAAACGGTGTTCAAACTACACATGTGAGGTATCGCCGCGATCGCCAGAGTGTGAGCAATAATTCTAGCAAAAGACCTCCTCTGTAACTCTAACCTGGTAACCGTTAAAAATTTTTAAAGCGTCGCCTATGGAACTTTTTAAATACCGGACTTTGTCGCCATTCCGCGAGTGCGCGCAATTTTCAACCGTGTCATGTATGGTATCTATTTACTCGGCGTAACATCCTCTTTCACAATATGGAAAAAAATTGGGCTAACTTTACTGTTGTCTTATTTTTTAACTCAAAAAAGTAAAATTGTTCCAAAAAAATCGCGCTTGAAAGACCGCTGCGCAAATACTGTGTGACAAAAAGTATTGAAACAATCGCCATTTTATTCTCCAGGGTGTTTGAAAAAAAAATATATAATGTTTGGGGGTTCTAAGTAATTCTCTAGCAAAAAAAAAATGTTTTTAGCTTGTGACCACCAAATGTAAAAAAGTGGCTCGGTTGGTAAGTGGTTAAACCTGCTCCCACCACCATTCTAAGTCCAATACTAACTACCCTGTGGAGGAAAGATGTGTATACTTCCCTAATATAAGGACACTCTGGTTCAGTTGCGTGATCGGCTCCAAACCCGGATTCAGGGGAGAGGAAGGACAGCTGACAACAAATGCCTCTTAGTAAGCCTATGTATGATGTCACCACCCTGGCTTTGGGTGCTCTCTCCTCTTCCCTGAAGTCGGCTTTTGGGGTGACTGGACCAGAGCATCCTAAGATTAGGTAAGTATACACATCTTTCCTCTACAGGCTAGTTAGTATATGACTTACAATGGGGGTAGGAGTAGGTTCAAAGTGATTGTAAACCTCAGACATGAAATATGAACAAAGCATATCCCTCTGTAGTGTATACTTGTCTCAATTAAGAGCACTGTTGATTTACTGAAGGTAAAAAGGCTGTGCACTTTGCAAATTGCAGTTGAACTCTGCAAGTGCAGTTGCTCCAGAACTTAGTAAATGAGGTAAAGCTTCACTTTGCAAAGAATACCCAATCACATACAAGGAAAATAAAAAAACAGCATTTTTGCTTGCAATTGATTGAATGGTGGAAGTCAACAGAGCTGCTGCTCATTTACTAAGCTCTGGAGCAACTGCTCTTGCAGAATGCAACTACACTTTGTAAAGTGCACAGTCAATTTGACTTTAGTAAATCAACCCCTAAGTGTCATTTCGGTCTGCTACTTCATTCATCTGCTATCTCTGTGAGTCACTTCTGACAAGTTTTCCTGACACCAAGAGGAAGAAAGGTGATACGGAAGGGAGCTCCAGCACATAGCTTGTGGCTGACAGCCTCAGCTCTGTTCCTGTGTGCTATGTGATAAGCTCTCAGCTCTCCTCACTGAGCACTGTAGAATGTAACCTCAGCTCCGCACTCCCTGTTTTCAGACAAGCTGTATAAATTCAGCACTTTTAAGGGCTATAAAGAAGAGAAGACAGCAGATAAACAGGTACAACTTATGCTGCAGGATTTGTTGCATTTCTGTGTATCACCTGAGGCCAGTCACTTTATGGGTTATATGCAGGAGTAACCACTTAGACCTAGATATAGACCAGACTTCTTCTTTCAGTAGTTCTATGATTAGGTCTCAAATGAAAGGTTAAGGCCCGGTTCACACTGCTGCGCCTTTGAAGCCGACAATCTAGCACGACTTTGGCATGACTTGCATGCGATTTCTTTAATAGAAGTCAATGGAAGTTGTACCGAATTCGGACCAAAAGTAGTGCAGGAACCTTTTGCTATGTTGGAGTGACTCAAGTCGCTCCTATTAGAATGATTCCATTGCACTGAATGGGGCGCGACTTGCCATGCGCCAAGTGCTCTCAAAGTTGTGGCGCATGTCGCACCAGTGTGAACCGGGCCTTAAGCTCAGCTTTTCTACTGAAGCTTTTTTATAGTGTTGCCCATTAATGTGACCTTTGATCTGGGCCTGCATATGTCTTAGAAGGACCTTGGGCCACTTACTAATAAAACATGACTCTCACAGGTCTTTTTCCAGGGAAAAAGAAGAAATTGAAACCAAACAGTATGTACATTGCTTTGAGTGCTGTGTGCTTTTCTTTCAGCATGGATTTTCCTGGCTTCGGCCAATGAAGACATTGACACCCTGGTTGTAGGGGTACAGTGATCAGGTTACGATGGATGTTTGATTTAATGGCCTCGTAGCCTGGTCACCATATCCGTATGATTCAGACATCAACCGTGTCTTGTGTGGTTGGTTCCTTTTTTGCTGTTTTCTTCAATTACAGCCCTATTTTAGCATCTACAGTCAAGGTCACTGATCTCCATCTGTTTCTTTATCTTTTAGCTTAGGGTCATTATTCCTATTAGTAACTCACGGGACCAAGGGTAAGAAAACTGAGTTAGCTGTTTTAGGCCTCCCTGGCACTAGAAACAAGGTTTTCTGTGAATGACTGAGAAGAGCTCAGCCCAACTTAATTTTGTTCTGGCAGCAGATGGAAAGTCCCGATATCACTGCTGATGAATAGGAATAGATTTATGTGCTGGTGGGCATTAGGACACAATGGGGTTGATTTACTAAAGCTTGAAAGTGCAAAGTTTGGTGCAGCTCCACGCAGAAACCAATCAGCTTCCAGGTTTTATTGTCAAAGCTTGATTGAACAAGCTGAGGTTAGAAGCTGATTGGCTAGCATGCAAAGCTGCACCAGTTTTTGCACTCTCCAGCTTTAGTAAATCAACCCCATTGCCTTAAGTTTTTAGCACCTATCCTTGGCACTTACAGTATATTAGGAAAGGTTTACAGGTTGACGAGAGTTATAGTCTCTCTATAAGTCTGCTCTTCTATTCATACATTTCAAGAGGAATGGAAACATTGCATGGTTGATGTCCTATGCAGGCGGTATCAGTTTTCTGGCTCCTAGTGCTTAACATGGAAAAGCAATAGCTGGGGTCAGCTATCAGTGAGAAAAGACAACTCAGTACTCAGCTCATATCATGCTTCTCCTTCACCCGGACAACAGGGACTTTTAACTTTTTCCTGCCATAGGTGCTTTTTACAGGTGGACAGCTATTACTACAATGGATTTTAGATTTCTTTTTATAGGCCACAGATCCATCTCCTATGCATAATATTCTGTGCACAGAAAGTATTCACAGTCTTCACTTTTTCCACATTTAGATATGTTACAGCTTTATTCCAAAATGGATTAAATTCATTATTTTCTTCAAAATTCTACAAACAATACCCCATAATGACAATGTTAAACAAGTTTGTTTAAAATCTTTGCAAATTTATTTTTTTTAAAAATGAAAAAAAAAATCACATGTACAAAAGTATTCACAGCCTTTGCTCAATACTTTGTTGAAGCACCTTTATCACCAATTACAGCCTCAATTCTTTTTGAATATACTGCTACAAGCTTGGCACAACTATTTTTGGGCAGTTTCTCCCATTCTTCTTTGCAGGGCCTCCCAAGCTCCATCAGGTTGAATGGGGAGCGTCAGTGCACATCCATTTTCAGATCTCTCCAGAGATGTTTAATCGGGTTCAAGTCTGGGCCACTCAAGGACATTCACAGAGTTGTCCCGTAGCCTCTCCTTTGTTATCTTGGCTGTGTGCTTAGTTCCATTGTCCTGTTGGAAGATGAACCTTCGCCCCAGTCTGAGGTCCAGAGCGCTCTGGAGCAGGATTTCATCAAGGATGTCTCTGTACATTGCTGCATTCATCTTTCCCTTGATCCTGACTAGTCTCCCAGTTCCTGCTGCTGACAAACATCCCCATAGCATGATGCTGCCACCACCATGCTTCACTGTAGGAATAGTATTGGCCAGGTGGTGAGGTTTCCTCCAGACATGAGGCTTGCCATTCAGGCCAAAGAGTTCAATCTTTGTTTCATTAAACCAGAGGATTTTGTCTGCCTTTTTGCAAACTCCAGTCAAGCTGTCATGTGCCTTTTACTGAGGAATGGCTTCTGTCTGGCCACTCTATCATACAGGCCTGATTGGTGGAGTGCTGCAGAGATGGTTGTTCTTCTGGAAGGTTCTCCTCTCACCACAGAGAAATGCTAGAGAGTGTCACTGTCAGAGTGACCATCGGGTTCTTGGTCACTTCCCTGACTAAGGCCCTTCTCCCCCAATCGCTCAGTTTGGACAGTGGGCCGCTCTAGGAAGACTCCTGGTTGTTCCAAACTGCTTCCATTTATGGATGATGGAGGCCACTGTGCTCATTGGGACCTTCAATGCTGCAGACATTTTTCTGTACCATTTCCTATATCTGTGCCTTGATACAATCCTGTCTCGGAGGTCTACAGGCATTTTCTTGGAGTTTATGGCTTGGTTTTGCTCTGACATGCACTGTTAGCTGTGGGACTTTATATAGACAGGTGTGTGCCTTTACAAATCATGTCCAATCAACTGAATATACCACAGGTGGATTCCAATCAAGTTGTAGAAACATCTCAAGGATGATCAGTGGAAACGGGATGCTCGATTTTGAGTGTCATGTCAAAGGCTGTAAATACTTATGTACATGTGATTTTTTTTCCTTTTTCATTTTTAATAAATTTGCAAAGATTTAAAACAAACTTCTTTCACATTGTCATTATGGAGTATTGTTTGTAGAATTTTGAGGAAAATAATGATTTTAATCCATTTTGGAATAAGTCTGTAACATAACAAAATGTGGAAAAGGTAAAGCACTGTGAATACTTTCCAGATGCACTGTAACTACATGTGATTACACTTGCTTCTTCTAAGGGCATATTATTATTCATAGCAGGCTTTTATGAATCACATGTTAACAAAATATCGCAGGATTCTTGCCAAACTCAGGCAGGGAGCCATACTGTAACTCATGTGACCTTGGATAGGCACAGGATATTTATCCACAGAGGGTATGAAAGTACAAATTTTAGGGGTTTGCTCCCTCTAAAATTACATTTTTAAATACCTATAGCTGACGCAACTTACTTGCCCACTTTTTTGCTGGTGTTTTGGGAACATAATCTTGCTATCTGTTAGAATGAGCAGGCAGGACAGTCCCAATCATCAGCTGTCATACAGTTGGTGCTTGCTAGCTTGACCTACTGAGATGACATGTGCAACATCCATTATCCTGAAAAGTAAAGAATATGAACAGGAAAAATCTATTCAACTGTAATAAACCCTTTCCAGAGTCAGCACTATCCTAATCTGCACAGTAAAGCATTGTGTTTTACTTTGCAAGCTATTGTGAACCTAACCTAAACGTATTTTAATGTATTCCTTTCCTCTATAGTAAAAAAATTATTTAACACGGGGAACACATAGGGATTTAAAGGAACTCCCCTCAATGTTAAATGGATGGCAACAAATAATTAGACAGGAGCTTTAAAGTAGAACTATAGGCAAACCTTTTTTTGGATAGAGCAAAGGAAGGTTTATCCCCTGTAAGTTTTTTTTTCCTCCATCTGTGTCCCATTCTGGAGATTTACATTCACTTCCTGTCCCATAGCCAAAGAGGAAGTGAGAGGAAATCCCTGCATATTAAGGGAATCCCTTGGGGTCCCCCAGGTTACCAGAACTAGTGTCTCCATAGGAAGATTTCCCCTCTATGACTTTTCTGGGGACAACCTAACATGTAGGGTTTTCTTTTACTTTCCCTTTCAATGATAATGGTAAACAGGACAAATAGAGAGGGGGGATCTCCATAACGGAGGCACAGACAGCAATAAAAACTGACAGAGGTTCTAATCCCTCTCCACTTTATCCAAAACTAAAAAAAGTTTTGCCTTTTGTTATACATTCACTCTCCCATACTCAATCCAAAACTAAAAAGAAACGTTTTGATTATATGTGCACTTTCAAGAGGTAATGGCTTGCTGTGTCTGTGCACAATCAGAAAAAAATGTACCCTAAGGAAAGGAAAAATCGGAATGGATGCCATGAATTACTGGCGCTTTTGTTCTTCACACTTGCTTTTGGGTATGCTTTTCTTTCCTGTCCCTTCTCAAAGGTCTGAATAAGTGCTGTGAATGCTGCCTCCTGCTGGTTATGCCAGACACATGTTATACTTTGTATTTTGCACTGTGCTTGACTTGTATGTGTTTTCTTTTTAAGTGGATCTCGTGAGCTACTTAGCCCGTTTTGAGTGGGACATGGCTAAATACCCTATAAAACAGCCGCTGAAAAATTTAACAGATTCCCTGAGCAAGGTAAAAGTAACATTTATCGACTGTGCTTACATGTTGCACTGGCTTTGACACTTGGCTTAATTCATCAGTCTTCAGTAGCAGTTAAAGCATGCTAAATTACACATGATAATATTAATTGAAAGGCTACATTAGAGTGCCTTAAAAATGAACGTGTACTTTGCCCACTATTTATCCTACCCCTACTCCCTAGCCTAAGGAGCACTACATTGTGGAAAGGGACTGACACTGTTTCCCCATTCCTGGAAGTGTTTGGCAGTGGATCATGGTGGGAGAGTACATGGAAGGTAAGTACAGAATGCTTAAAGTAGACTTTTCACATGCAACTAATATTTCTTACAAATACCATTAGCTGCACATAGAAAATGGATCTTACTGTAGACTCCAGCTTAGGTAGACTCCAGTTTAGGTGAACTCCAGCTTAGGTAGACTCCAGCTTAGGGCCTTCAGATTAGGTGACAGTGTTGTCATGTAGCTGTCCTGTAGCCTTTTGGAAAACCTGCAGCAAGAAATCCAAAAGGTCTTCAGTGCAGATTTCAAATCCTTGTGAGAATCTGCTCTTGTACAGTTGCTTTGCCATGAGCAGGCAAAGCACAGATTTAATCTGAAGTCCTTCTTAAGTGGACCTGTTATCTAGACCAGTATAAGACCCCTCCCCTCACACACATTACTATCAGTCAACGATTAAGCCCTTCATAGTGGTGGACCACTAGGAATGTAGGAGGTGGAAGAGAACAGGCAGGGTCCGACATGATGGAGCTTTTCCTGTTAAGGATTGCCTAGTAATCAGACATAGC
The DNA here is from genome assembly GCA_018402905.1 of Glandirana rugosa. Taxonomy (NCBI): domain Eukaryota; kingdom Metazoa; phylum Chordata; class Amphibia; order Anura; family Ranidae; genus Glandirana; species Glandirana rugosa. The sequence continues at coordinate 432,672 of BLSH010507885.1, forward strand.
AATGAAAGCTGCAGCTAGTACGTGCAGAAGCTTACACTTCATACGAGCCTTTCTGAATGTAAGGAATCTACCCGGGCCACTGGATCGCCTATGCGCGGCACACGTAGCGTTCGCGCACTCCTGCGCACATGTGCGCGCGCGTATGTGCCGGCAATGGCGCCAATAGAGGCCACTTAAGCAGACAGCACCAGTAAGCAGGTGCTGTCCGTTCTACAGCGTTCCTGTACCCTGCGACCCGTAAGAGAGGTTGTCCCCTGCACAAGTCAGACTCGACCACCAGGTATGTGACACTCAACCTTTTCAACACAAAATAGTTCTCCGGTCTCTGGAACCCCTGCTAAAAATGAGTAATCTACAACTCATGATATTTTATTGTGATGGTCAGTGGGAAGAATGCTCCATACACTTGTGGTCACTGGGAAGTATTACCTCCTTAGAGATAGCTAAAAAGATCAATCGTGTCAGTGGGAACTTATCTGAGATGCAGAAATTGCCTACTGCTCAAGCAAACCCCTAGCAACCTCTGGAGGAACCCTAGGGTTCCACGGAACCCTGGTTGAGAAACCCTGCTTCATACAAATAGAAAATTTTACATTTGAGTGCAGTAACTGTTTTACAAATACGCATGTTTATACCCTATGCCTATATGCATGTTTACACAAGGTTTTTATGGAAAATTTTACTCAGGATCTTTCTGTTAACTAGGTCCTGAATATAAATATCAGTAAATTATTATGTCTGTGTGCAAGGGGTCAGCTTTTGGTAATGAGTCTCTTAATCATTCTTTACTTTTTCAAAAATTAAAAAAGTTTTAACTGTACATATATTTACAATATATCAAACTTTTAGGTCTTTAAATAAAACTGGAAACACATTTTGTAAAAGACGGTGGGGGCCTTGGCAGAGGCAGGGTGTTGATTGCTCATAGCATAACCTCCAGCAAGAAGAACAGTGACCAGCACAATACTAACATCAAAATCTAATTTCGAATTCAAGACTAATGTTAGAAGTACTGATTAAGCACACTATTACTTTTAGATATTCACCTTAACATACCAAATCTTCACTTAATGAGTTTAGGCCCACTAAAATTACAAGTCTGCAAATGTGTTATGGTAAATATCGTGTTTCTATCATTCCTGTATTAAATCTCCAGAGTTTCTTTTAGGGCACTGTGGAATTGGTTAGATTATACTCATGTGGTAGATGCGTTTCCAATGACTTGCGCCAATCCAAACTGTATTATAAGGCATGGCAGTCCACTTTTATTAAATAAAATGGAAAGTTCACATCGACATCAGTTGCACACACAGGGGTTCTTCCGCATCAAAATGAACAGTCAACTGAAAATAGCAAGCCATCTGGTTCCCTTGTAGGTAGCACCACTGCTCTTCATACCAGTCCCTCTGACTATATTGTCCAGCTCTACTTGTTCACTTGGCTCTCTGAGCTTTTAGTCACAGCACCTTGCTGCACAGCCGAATCCTGGTCTCTGGATAGGGGTTCTCCTGACACCCCAATAGGAGCCCAATTGACTCCTGGAATGATACCTCCTGTCTCCTGGCTGTTGGCTGGTGCTCCTCTGACCCCTGGTTGAGACCTCCTGTCTCTTGACTCCTGTCTGGGGCTGCCCTGACCCATGGGTGAGACCTCCTGTCTCCCAAACTGGGAGCTGTCTCCTAACTGGGAGTCCTGAGCTATCCTCAGACTTTAGTATATAGTGACCCTGCACACCTGTGTACTCACACAGGCTGCAGGCACCTGGTAGAATCCGAACACAGGATTGAAGGTTCCAATCCGGAACTAGAGAAGCTGGAGAAAGCAAAAAACACAGCTTTCTCCACTCAGAAACTATAGTCTTGAACCTCGTATTTCACCTTCAATGCGAATCCCGTGTCATGTTCTCCTTCACAGTGACAGGGTCTTGCTCTATCACAGCACTTAAACATAGTGCATCCTTGCCAATTATACTGTGTTTTTTTTTTTCTCTCATTGTCCACATGTCTATGTCTACAAGTATCTTGATTTTTTTTTATTGCAGCAAATGTCACAGATTGACACAGACCTAAAATCAAGAGCCCAAACCTACAACAATATAAAAGGCAACCTGCAGAGCCTGGAGAGAAAAACCGTGTATGTATAGCTGTTTATGTGAGTCACTTTGTACTTCTTAGATGAATTCTTTCTCATATAGAACAGAAAACAAATGTAAAGGATAAACAAAGGACGGGATACAGAATGGAACATTTTGGGCCCTATGAAATTCAATGGAAGCACCTGAAAAATGCCTGAAAACAGCAGAAATTAGCACTTTTCAAACCTAACCAACCGTTGCTTTCTCATAGTAGCTCTCATAGCTTTCCATTGGTTAAAACAAAAAGGCTCAAGCCTGAAAAAGAATGGCCAAAACCTCACAGAAAATGCTCCAAACGCTCATCTGTAAAATCTCATGTTTACGAATGAGCTCAGGTTATCCTAGTCTGAACCCACCTGACCATCCTGCCAGGAAGCTGCCACTGCACAAAGCCAATCGTAGCAGCCAAGGCATTTCCTGCCTCACAGCCGCACATATACACACACCTTGTATACATGTGGCTGTGGGGTGGGGTGGGGAATGCATCAGCCGCTTATGATGGCTTTGTGTAGTAACAGCTTCCTGGCAGGATGGCTAATGGGTTTGGACTAGGATCTGACACGCCCAAGCCCATCCCTACTCACATTAAAGTGTGAATGCAGCATAAGGGCCCTTTCACACAGGTGCCTTCCATGCTGGTCAGCAGGAGATCTGTCCGCTGATCCCCTGCTGATCGGAGTAGAGCGAGCAGATGACAGACCCCGCCCTGCTATATCGGCAACAGGGAGTAAACAGACTCTGCTGTCCATTTACACCAAGCTGCCTCCGATCTGGTTTGCCCAAATGGAAGAGAACACAGTCTCCCCCATTTTTTTTTAGTAGGCCTGATTGAACCCAGAGGTAGGCGGATGTAAATGGACTGCTCCTTTTAATCCCAGACCCTATATAATTTATAACTATGTTAAAAAGTAAGAGTCCCAACATTGAACCTTGGGGTACACCACTGATAACTGAGAGTCCATTTATACCCCCTGGTCCATAGGAATGTATGGACCTTCCCATCAGGTCCACCTAAAAAACTGACAGGCAGATCTAATTGGATCGCCCGTGTTTAGGGGTCCTAAGGAATAAAGTTTGTTTAAGCTTTTTTCCCTCAGTGTGATGTTCATGATTATCAAAATTGAGCAAGCTTTATTCAAATACAGCACTCAGGTGATGCTTCGATCCATTCTGGTCATACCATCCATTTTATTAACAATATTTAAAGTACAGGTTGCCTTTAACTATACAACTATAACATTGTTCTTTGGTATGGATTTATTGTTTATTAATACCATTTTTCTCTCTATCCGCAGGGGCAATCTTCTAACCCGAACCCTAGCTGATATTGTAAATAAAGATGACTTTGTGTTGGACTCAGAATACCTCATTACTCTACTAGTAGTTGTACCAAAGTAAGTTATGTGTGCCTTAAGGGGAACCTTTCAGTAACTGTACAAGTCTGGACACATTCCTGACATGTCACACTATACAGTAACAGTATATGTTGTCAAAAAACTTCTTTCACTTGTCAGTAAAAAGAAAAAACAAAACAGTCCATGCCTTCCAGTCTAATGACTTTGCCTAGTCTGAGACAATATCATCAGTCTGCTGCAGACAGAAGGAAGCACTTCCTCAGTCTCTGCTCCCCCTTATCTGATATAGGAGGCCCCTATATCGTGGGCGGATTAATAATTAATACTTTGGATGGTCTAAGGTTATCAGTGGTGTACCCCAAGGTTCAATGTTGGGACTCTTACTTTTTAACATAGTTATAAATTATATAGGGTCTGGGATTAAAAGGAGCAGTTCAGTGTTTGCAGACACCAAACTATGCAGTGGAATAACGTCCTTACAGGATGTCTTAAATGTACAAGCCAACTTCAATGCACTGTTTAATTGGGCAACTGTGTGGCCAATGAGGTTAATGTTGATAAATGTAAATGTATGCACTTGGGGGCTAAAAACATGCATGAATCATACTGTACATTTTAGGAGCTAGATGAGTCACTGGTAGAGGATCTGGGGGTTTTGGTAGACCATAAGCTTAATAATGGCATGCAATGCCAAGCTGCAGCTTCTAAAGCGAGCAAAATCCTTTCTTGTACTGGAAGAGTTATAGTATCCAAAGAGAGACATCATTTTGCCCCTGTACAAATCATAAGTGCGACCTCATCTGGAATATGCAGTTCAGTTATCGGGTACCAGTTCTCAAAAAGGATATCTGGGAACTGGAGAAAGTGCAGAAAAGAGCAACTAAACTGAAGTATGAGGAAAGACTCGCTGAACTGGATTTATTCTCTCTTCAGAAGAGGAGATTAAGGGTGGATATGATCAACATGTATAAATACATAAGTGGTCCATATAATGAACTTGGTGCAGAGGTCATTACAGATGACAAGGGGGCACTCTTTACGCCCAGAGGAAGTGTGAATTAACTTCCACATACAGAAAGGCTTTTTCACAGTAAGAGCTGTGAAAATGTAGAATAGACTCCCTCAAGAACTTGTTCTAGCCTGCTCAGTTGATTGGATGCATTCTAAAATGCACAAAATATACCTGTATAATACAATTTATAGGTACTATCACCAGAGATTGTTGATCCAGGGAATACATGATTGCCTAGGGGGGGGTCAGGAAGGATTTTTTCCCAGTTGAAGCAAATTGGATCATGCTTTATAGGCTTTTTTTGCCTTCCTCCAGATCAGTTGTTGGTATAGGTTTTTTTATTTATTTATTTATTTTTATTGGTTGAACAAGCTGGATGTTTACATTCTAAATATATAATGTTCCTTCTGTATTAATAAGTAAAATATACAAATATTGAGTAAATATAATTAGACCACCTACTGTACAGATTTTGTGCACTTACCATACTTTATTGATTAGCTTGCACAAAAATATATTATTTATGGTTGTGGCTATGTTCAAATAAAAATAATAACCGGTCATTTTTTTTCAAAGGACAAGCTACGGTGCATGGCAGAAAACATATGAATCACTGTCTGATATGGTTGTACCTCGTTCAACCAAGTGAGTAGAAACCATTCAGCATGCTTCTTGTTTTTAGCTGCCACCAAATATGACAACTTGGATTCAGCTGTATTCAAATGTAATATAAAGTAAGAATGCAGCTAACTAGAAACTGTCCTGTAATTAAACTACCATATGTTTCATATGTATCTTTTTTCCTCATTGATATCACTACTTGTGAGTCATATAAAGAAAATATTTCATAAAAAATAGATATTAAAAGAATCCTGGGCTGAGAGAAATTACATTGGCCTGCCATATCTGACATCCGTACGCAAAACAAGCATGCAGACAGTGAGAACAAAACTGATCTGCATACTTTTTTACGAACAGTGACTTAGAAACTCTTTAGAGCACTAGATCACCATAAGATCCAGGCAATTTACAATTTTAGGTATAGCACGCCTACAGTGAGGAAAACAATTATTTGATTCCCTGCAAGTTTGCCCACTTACAAAGAAATGAAGGGTCTATAATTGTTATCATTGGTGTATTTTAAATGATAGAGACAAAATATCAACCAAAAATACAGAAAAAACCCATGATACAAATGTTATAAATTGAGTTGCAGTTCAGTGAGTAAAATAAGTATTTGATCCCCAAGAAAAACATGACTTTGTACTTGGTGGTGAAATCCATGTTGGCAAGCACAGGTAAGTCGATTCTTGTAGTTGGTTACCAGGTTTGCACACATCTCAAGAGGGATTTTGGTCCCCTCTTTTCTTACCGTCCTGCAAGCACACCGCCCCAGTGTGAAAGCACTCAGGCATTCACACTGGGGGAATGGGAGGAGAGTTTTTCAGGCGCTGCACAGGCGCTATTTTTAGCACCGCAGTGCCTGAAAAACGTTCCAGTGTGAAAGTAGCCATAGGGTTGGAGAGAGGCAAGGAAGAAGGGGAAGGAGGGTGCCTTGGATCCTATAGAAACCTAAAACATCCCTAGCTTTGGGTGGTTGTCTTCCTTAAAGCTGAACGCTGGGATAAGCAAATACTGTCAAACTACAAGAGCCATACGTATTCTTACTTGAATCTTGGTATGCCTTGTGTATATCTGTTCAGTAATCCAGTGTGAAACTTTACCTCTATGCAGGTTCCTGTAATAAAGACTGGTCACTGTTGCTCTCTCTCCTTGTGCAGTGTGACTGGTCTTGATTCCAACCCTCCTTTACTTTTCTGCAGGTAGCTTGTAGTAGGAGGGGCCTGCTGGCTCCTACCACAGCTCTGCTCTCTGCCCAAGCTATGTACAGCACAGTGATGATGTCACCACTACTTTTATATGGTAATATCTTGATTTGTAAAGTCATTTGGTGCACACAAAGTGGATTTATATCCTTTGTTGCTATCGAGGAATTTATTTTTATGAGCGTTTTTGTGCCTGGAGTTCACCTTTAAAGCCTAGTTAAAGCCTCTGTATGTATTGGTGCAATGCAGTCAGGATGCATATATATTTAGTAAAAAATCTATAATAGAGAAACCTTGTGAGCTGCTATCCTATGCTCCTATACAGCTACCAGCACTCCTCACATCCCCATATGTGGACAACACCCAAAAGAAATCAATACCTGAGTGCAGCACTTACACAGCTCCACTCAGTTATTGATTCATTTTAGTAAAAAAGCAGTTTTTTTTTTTTAAGATAGCCTGTGTTAGCACACATTGGAGAATCAGACCATAATAATTTGGACAATACTGCGCTACCTATAGTAAAAAACGCATAGCAGCCAGCACGACAATAATAACCAAAAATTGTATCCAAGACAGGAAAAAACAATGCGGCGCTACTATTATTCAAAGTCCAAAGTAGAATCTTAAATCAGTGGTAAACCACCGTAAAATTAAAGTACACAGTGCAGTCCAGTGTATAATTCAGTACTTCAGTGCATAATAAAGCATATAATTCGGTGACTTACACCCGCATGCGATGTTAACCACCACCACCAGGAACAATGGATGGGTACTCTTACCAGAGAGCAATTAGAATCAAGCGTGTCACAACTCAACTCCAGTTGTCATCAGGGAGATTCTTCACATAAGTAACCATCCCAGTAGAGGGTAATTGGAACCAGGTGTATAAAAACTCAGTAATAACTGTCATCAGAGGGCTTCTTAACATTAGATAGGCATCAAACACTTTCCAGGTAGAGTAATCCCACATCGATGACCCGATAAGGAACCAAATGTAGAGACAGAGTACCTCAAGCAGAAAACAAACCTACATAGCGTAATACTGTATATAATAGATATAATATACCCCTGTGGAAGTCTGTTAAGATGAAACGCGTCGGTTGACAGGAGTCTGCTCCATCCTATTGCGCCCTCCAAATCATCTTTATGCTGGAATTCCATGCTGTGCTTATCGTTCATGTCATACATGTAAGTGCAATACCTCTTCTCAATAAAATATCAGTTAAACAGTATTACGCTATGTAGGTTTGTTTTGTGCTTGAGGTTCTCTGTCTCTACATTTGGTTCCTTATCGGGTCATCGATGTGGTATTACTCTACCTGGAAAGTGTTTGATGCCTATCTAATGTTAAGAAGCCCTCTGATGACAGTTTTTACTGAGTTTTTATACACCTGGTTCCAATTACCCTCTACTGGGACAGTTACTTATGTGAAGAATCTCCCTGATGACAACTGGAGTTGAGTTGTGACTCGCTTGATTCTAATTGCTCTCTGGTAAGAGTACCCATCCATTGTTCCTGGTGGTGGTGGTTAACATCGCATGCGGGTGGAAGTCACCAAATTATATGCTTTATTATGTACTGAAGTACTGAATTATACACTGGACTGCACTGTGTACTTTAATTTTACGGTGGTTTACCACTGATTTGAGAATCAGACCATGGCTCTCACAAACAAGCAGCAGCCCGGGTCTCCAGCAACCTGACATTCTTCCTGTACATTTCTCCTCCAACCAATAGCATTGTTCAGGAAGCTAGAGCACTGATGACTGGAGTAGTGTGCAGAGAGAGTGTTGGACCACTGGAGACACGGCTGCTGCTTGTATGTTAGGCTGGCCATACATTAACCACTTCACCCCCGGAAGGATTTCCCACTGTAGGACCAGAGCACTTTTTGCGATTCAGCACTGCACTGCATCGCTTTAACTGACAATTGCGCGGTCGTGCGACGTTATACCCAAACAAAATTGACGTCCTTTTTTTCCCCACAAATAGAGCTTTCTTTTGGCGGTATTTGGTCACCTCTGCGTCATTTCTGATCGTCGCTATAAACAGAAAAAAAGCGACAATTTTGAAAAAAAAAAACAATATTTCTTACTTTTTGCTATAATACAAATCCAAAAAAAAAATATAAAAAAAAATGTATTCATCGGTTTTGGCCGATTTATATTCTTCCTCATATTTTTGGTAAAAAAATTGCAATCAGCATTTATTGATTGTTTTGCACAAAAGTTGCCCTGTTTAGAAACCATGAGAATTCATTTCTGGCGTTTTTTAAAATTTTTTTTTTTAGTAATTGTGGCGATCTGCGATTTTTATCGGGACTTCGATATTGGGACAGACATGTCGGACATTTTTGACACTTTTTTGGGACCAATGACATTTATACAGCGATCAGAAATGTAAATGTCCACTGATTACTGTATAAATATCATTGGCAGTGAAGGGGTTAACCTGGGGGGGCCATCTAGGGGTTAACTGTGTTCCCTAGGCGTGTTCTAACTGTGAGGGGGCTGGGCTGTCAGGGGCAAAAGAGATCACAGTAGATCTCTTATATGCCTCCTGTCAGAATGGGGAACCGCCGTGTTTACATCGGCGGTTCCCCGTTCTTTCCCTCTGGCAGGTCATCGTGGCTCACCGGCGGACATCGGGTCCGCCCGAGCCGCGGGCACACTCCTCCAGAGTGCGGCGGGCACGAGAGCTCGCCCCCTAGCTGCGTGTCCATGTATTGTCGCCTATTGACGTTGAATCGCGGAATAGAGCTGCACTGTCACTGTAAATATGCAGTGCGTGGTCGTGAAACAGTTATACATTTTTTTTTCCAATTTCCTTTAGATTTACCTTCAACTATGTAGTGCAAGGGCCTGCCTGATTGCATACAAATTTAAAGTATTTAGGTTTGACCTCATACTACAGGGAGTGCAGAATTATTAGGCAAGTTGTATTTTTGAGGAATAATTTTATTATTGAACAACAACCATGTTCTCAATGATTCCAAAAACTCATTAATATCAAACGAAACTATAATTACTCAAAAACCTTAGTAACTCTTGTACCAACAACAAGTTATTATTTTAATAAGGAGTTTTTATGTTGAACGGATTATTAAGACGTGAGGGACATCATACTCCAGTTTGGATTTATGAAATTTAAACATACGTTAGTCCGTCCGGGAACGTGATGTATCAACTTCCATTTAGATTTCCTTTAACCTTTTTTTTTACATATTGACAAAGTGCTGGTGCGTGACGTATAAATGTCACTGTCACGTCGAGATAAGGCGCTAAGTTGCAGTTATCCGCTGTTATGTACCTGTGCGTCGATCCCCCGCTCGAGAGCACGGGCGGCGTGAGACCTCCTCACACGGGCGCCGAGC
>BLSH010507885.1:445552-475803 GCA_018402905.1 Glandirana rugosa
GTTGTCCCAGCGTTCTTCGCACACCTTTTTGGTTCCGCGTTTTATTGACGGGCACTTGAGCATCTTGGCAGCTGTACGCTTGACTTTTCTCAGTTCACGGGCAGTTATTTTGCGCCTTGGTTTTTCCACACGCTTCTTGCGACCCTGTTGGCTATTTTGAATGAAACGCTTGATTGTTCGATGATCACGCTTCAGAAGCTTGGCAATTTTAAGAGTGCTGCATCCCTCTGCAAGATATCTCACTATTTTTGACTTTTCAGAGCCTGTCAAGTCCTTCTTTTGACCCATTTTGCCAAAGGTAAGGAAGTTGCCTAATAATTATGCACACCTGATATAGGGTGTTGATGTCATTAAACCACACCCCTTCTCATTACTGAGATGCACATCACCTAATATGCTTAATTGGTAGTAGGCTTTCGAGCCTATACAGCTTGGAGTAAGACAACATGCATAAAGAGGATGATGTGGTCAAAATACTCATTTGCCTAATAATTCTGCATACAGTGTATATATGGTTTTGGTAAATCTAAAGGATAATTGTACAAGAAAATTGTATAATGTATGGCCAGCCTTAGAGCTATGGCCTGCTAACACAGGCTCTTTTAACCCTTGCACTTACTATGTAAAAATGCAGAATATACAGTAGTTACTGTATACTGTATATGCAGCCTGACTGCATTATAGTAGTGCCTAGGGAGACTTTATCTGGGCTTTAAAATACAAAATATCCAAACTAGTATCTAGATGTAGAAGATATCTGTGATTCCTCAACACTGTTCACAGTATGCGTAGAGGGAACAAGCATTCCCATTCTCGATTTTCAATGCCCAATTTGTGTCGCACATAGGGCAGCCCATTCACTTGAATGGGCTGCCCTATGCACGTTTGTCTCTTAAAAGAAGCTCCTTTTTGGGCATCAAACTTGACACCATCTTGACAGGCACGATCTGTCATGCGACAATTGTGTCAGAATTGCTTAGAATGAATGACATCCAAATATGCTTTGCGTGTCTTGAAGCAATTGCCACGCGGATTGGAATTGCAGGCAGAATTATGGCGGTTCTGCCCGCTATCCCAAAGTGTGAATGGGGCCTTATCCAGCTGCTATACTGATAGACAAGGTACACATCTGCATCATTCTGGGTCAGGGGGAGTTGTCTATGCTTGACTCTATTATTTACTGTGCTGTCTGTCCTTTGTAGGATGATTGCAGAGGATGCAGAAGGAGGTTTATTTACTGTCACTCTCTTCAGAAAAGTCATTGATGAATTTAAAGTAAAAGCTCGAGAAAACAAGTAAGATTTGTGTTTGTGTTTATTACTTGTGCTCACTAGGCAGATATTGTATAAATGTAAATGTCACCAGAACAGAGATAGAGGGGAAATCTTCCGGTGGGGATACTCGCTCACTTTAAAGGGATTTCCTCTTACTTCCTGTTGTGACCGTGTGATTGATTTACTAAAACTGGAGAGTGCAAAATCGAGTGCAGCTCTGCATAGAAACCAATCAGTTCCAGGTTTTTTTTTGTCAAAGCTTAAAGCGGAGCTCCACCCAAAAAGGGAAGCTCCTCTTGTCTGCCTCATCTCCCCCTCTGCTGCCACATTTGGCACATTTTTGGGGGAGCAGGTACCTGGTTTTGACAGGTACCCACTCCTGCTTCCAGCTCTGTGTCTTTTCTGCAGTACAAATCCTGCCGGTTTCCCATTTTTGTGTTTGTTTCCTAGAGTTCCACTTTAAGGTCTTAAAGAGGAGCTCCAGTCTCCCCAAAAAAATGTAAAAGTCAGCAGCTACAAATACTGTAGCTGCAGTCTTTTAATATTAGGACACTTACCTGTCCAGGGATCCAGCGCTGTCCTCACCCCAGCCGATTCTTAAATTGGCTTTGGGTCCCTGGTGCGGGCATTTGAAAGCAGAGCTCCACCCAAAAGGCACCTTTTGGGGGGTGGGGGGGCGGGTACCTGACTTTGACAGGTACCCACTCCCATCTACAGCTGAGTTTGAACTCAACCGGAAATTCAGCCCACTCCTCCTTCCCCCACAGCTGGCCCAATCAGAGAGCGCAGTGCACTTCGTGCATGCGCAGTAGGGAACCAGCTATGAAGCTGGGTAAGATGGCAGCGGCAGCACCCGATAGCCAATTGAAAAATCGGCTTGGGTAAAGACACCTCTGGATTCCTAGACAGGTGAGTGTACTAATATTATAAGTCAGCAGTATTTGTAGCTGCTGACTTTTAATTTTTCTGTAGGAACCTAGAGCTCCTCTTTAACTAAGGGAAACCGGCAGTGAAGCGTTGCGCTTTGTGAATGGTCCCACAATCTTCAGGAACCTGTAATGTGTTCCAGGTAGGAGGGGGGCCAAAAGTTTGCCCGGATTGCTGCGGTAATCCGACTGGTAGTGGGAGTGTGTACCTGTCAAAACCAGATGCCTGCTCCCCCCCTTCCATTCCTCATAAAGTGCCAATTGCTAAGGAGGAGGGGGAGGAGGATGCAAACATTTCCCTTTTTGGGTGTACCGATGAAGTTCTGCTTTAAGGTGTAAATATAAATGCTGGAGTATCTTCCTCACACTCTATAAATCGAAAAAGTGGCTTGGTAAGCTATGAAATGTCTTCATCATATAAAAGAAGTCCAGATGAATGTAAGAAACTGCTACTAGGTACCTGTACACCACAGATGACTTTTAAAGTGTTTCCCACTTAACTTGGAAATACTGTAGGGTTACTTTTTACTTCTTTATCTGCTATTTTTATCTTATGTGCTAAATCTTAAAGTGGACCTTTACTCTCCTTTTGTATATGGCTTTATCTGGGTCTTCCTGGACACATTTGGAAACTATTTTTTTCTTTTGGGTAGTAGTAAGTACCATAAGGTACTTGCTCCCACTCCCCTATTCTTCACCTAGGTGTTTGTTGGATCTTCGCCTCCTGGGATAAAACCCCCCCACATCCCAGGAGGCTTTGGGACAGTCTCCCACAATTCATGCATCTCAAGTATGCACGGTGGGGAGCAGCTGTGACTGAACAAGAAGTCACAGCAGGCTCCCGAATCCAAGACAGCAGAATGGAAATGAAGACAGCGATGAGCATTTCAGGCTGTGTAATGACAACGCTGGACACTAGGGGCAGGTAAGTACCGGTTTTGTAAAAGTCACCAGCTGCAGCAGCACTTATAGCCGCTAACTTGTACTTTTTACAGACCCCATTGAAGTTCCTCTTTAAGTACTCATCAAACCAGAATTCAGTCTAAGGAAGTCCAATGAGTGCGAGATGGATTCTGATTGGTGAACTGCAGAAATTAAAGTGGAACTAAACTTCCTCAATCAACATTGACTATTTTGAATCCTTATGCTGCAAGCATTAGTAAATAGATATGAAAGTATATCATATTTACTTGTTTTAAACTGTTTTTTACATTTATGTAGTTACTTCCTAGTTCCCAGACCTAGGCAAATGATGTCAAACATCCCAGGAGTCTTCAGGAGGGGAGGAGGGGTTTTCTCAGCTAAGCACACCCTCCTGCCTGCATGCCTGAGCTAAGGGCAGATGGATTCCAGGACATAAATGCTACATGAGTCATCTGCCCTTACTTAAGATGGCCACTGCCAGGAATGATAGGGGGTGTTTTTCAAAGTAATTTCTCAGCAAAATAAAGTATGGTGACATGGATGAATGGGCGAATTTGTTTTGAATATTAAAAATGAATTAAACAGTGCTTTTGTTTGTGGTGCTCAGATACAGTATACGCTTTAAGTATTACTATGAAAGAATAAGATTAAACTCCATTCAAGGTTAAAGTGTAGAACTGGGGGGTTCCTTTCCTGCACCATTGTAATGTGCTTGCTTACATGTGTTCCCTGTACATTAGCTCTTCCAATAGGCCATTAATATTCATTTGATTAAATTCTATTATATTTTGCTTTATCTCTGTACTGAATTCTAGGTTCATAGTGCGGGAGTTTTATTTCAATGAGAAAGAGATGCAGTCCGAGAAAGCTGAAATCATTAAGCTGGAGGCAGATAAGAAGCAGCAGTATGTAAGTAATGAACACAATCAGGTCATATATAGATGACTGGATAGAAGTAATGCGCTGCTATGAGCTGTGTGTGGTCTGTTACAGATTATGCTGAACCATCCATTTATATGTACTGTATGCTGATAACTCCCTCTAGACCAGCATCCTCTAAAAATGTGCACAAGCTTGAAGCACCCGCGTCTAAATTGCAAAACACTAAAGCCTCGTACACACGACGTGATTGTTGTACGACCGCATGTTCAACTTTTCCCAAAATCGCCTGTTCGTGATTTTATATAGCGTACTGACGGTAGTCAAATTATCGTTAGACAAATGTGAACGTAGTGACGTGTTACGGGCTTATAAAGAGGAAGTTCAGGTGAATGTGAATTGTGAATTACAGACGCAGGTTTACACAATCGAATACATCCTGGGTTCCGAACATGCGTGTTTGTACTTACAACTTTTGTTTGCCAACTTCTGTACAGAAAGTCAGACGACGCCTTGTCGGCAGACAAACGTTTACTAGTCTTCTCATTCAACCTGTGTTGGAGAATAATTCAAAATTGGCTGTCGATTGGAGCGTACTAGCGGTCAGATTATTGTACAACACGCTGTTGTATGACAGTTTTCGGCCGATAATTGTACCATGTGTACGGGCCATAAGGCTCCATTAACACTTGGACGTCTGCAAAGTTGCAACTTTGATACAATTTTGACACAACTTTGATGTAACTTTGGATGGGTGCAACTTGGATACTAATTTGGCTTTGACCCTCCTTGATGACTTCATGACGCTCAGGAGCTTGATGACGTCACAACGCTCTTCGTAAAGAACTATGTGTTAACTACACTGATGAGATGATTGTATACTGGCGATTCTGTACAATGGTGTATTGCATGCAAATTATAGTGTGGTGCGCTGGTAGCACCTTCTACAAGGGAATGCACATTTGTTAGCTTGTAATTGTGAATACATTTACTTTAAAGAAATAGCACTATGTTTGGCGGTTCTTCTCCTTTTCTATGTATGGATGCATGGAGACACACAGACCTGATGCAGCATATAAACCCCTTTGCACATAAGGGTAAAACAAATCTAAATGCCTAAGCACAATTTTGAAACTTTGACATGTGTTAGTAAAACCATACATATCATCACAACTACTTTGTGCATCCAGGTGAATTATGCCTTGTTTTTTTTTTAGGACAAATTGGGCTTTCTTTTGGTGGTAAATGATAATGGATATTTCCTGATTTTTTTTTTTTGTTTAGGAAAACTGGCCCAAAATAGTAAAAAAAAAAATATTTTTTTAAAAATGTAGCTATATATTTCTTGCAACTACCATAGCATTCCACCAAAAAACAACCCAAATTAAATTTTCCTGCTCCTGATGATCGCATCAATACCACATATGTGTATGTTAGTTGTTGTTTCTATCTGTAGTACAGCCCAAAATAAATAGTGTGCATTTTGCTTTTTTTTTATCCTACCTAAAACACAGTGACACTAATTTATCAACTTTTATGGCAATTGGGTGACAGTCTAATATTTCACACCTCATCCCTATAAATGTAACAGAGAACAGATAGAGGACCATTTTTGGGAGTGATTTTTAGGGTGCCATTTGATCAAGAAAAACACTATATGTAAAATCAATAAAGTTTTTTCACAATAGTTAAAACTTGAAGGAGAAAATTGTATGGTTCAATAAAAATACATAGAGCACATATACATATAGAGTATGGTGTTTCAAGCTTTGATGGTCAGAACATGATGCTTAGATTAAAATTAGAAAACAACACTGTTTGACCTTCCTTGGTGATCCTGGGTAAGCCTTTGAGATATTTGGGATGGAACGAACGGTTAATATACAAATGTTCTTTTCTAATTTTAATGTAATGTTATTATTGTCTACCTGTGGATATTTTTCCTTTACTAGAGCTTTGAGTATAAATGGTAGTCTAAAATACCCCCTGAGGAAGCCACAACTGGTGAAACATGTTGAGATCTAAGCATCATGTTCTGAGCATCAAAGCTTGAAACACCATACTCTCTGATATGTAAATGTGCTCTATGTATTTTTATTAACCACTTCAGCCCCGGAAGGATTTCCAGCTTTAGGACCGGAGCCTTTTTTGCGATTCGGCGCTGCGTCGCTTTAACTGACAATTGCGCGGTCGTGCGACGTTGTACCCAAACAAAAGTTGCGTCCTTTTTTTCCCACAAACAGAGCTTTCTTTTGGTGGTATTTGATCACCGCTGCGTCATTTCTGATCGCCGCTATAAACAAAAGAAGAGCGACAATTTTGCAAAAAAACCCAAATTTCTTACTTTTTCCTAAAATACAAATCCAAAAAAAAAATATAAAAAAACATTTTTTTTCACCGTTTTTGGCCGATTTATATTCTTCCTCATATTTGCGATAAAAAAAATCGCAATCTGCGTTTATTGATTGGTTTGCGCAAAAGTGGTCGCGTTTACGGATGATGAGAATTCATTTTTGGGGTTTTTAATTTTTTTTTATTTTTTACTAAAAATGGCGGCGATCTGCGATTTTTTGCGGTACTGCGATATTTCAGCGGACATGGCGGAACATTTTGACACTTTTTTGGGACCATTGGCATTTATACAGCGATCAGTGCTATAAAAATGCACTGATTACTGTGTAAATGTCATTGGCAGTGAAGGGGTTAACCTGCAGGGGGCGCGCTAAGGGTTAACTATGTTCCCTGGGCGTGTTCTAACTGTATGGGGGATGCCCTAACAGGGGAAGGGAAGTTATCACAGCCTTCACGTAAAGGAAGGCTGTGATCACAGCCCTTCCCCCTCACACAGAGCGGAGGTCCGTGTTTACATACACGGACCTCCGCTCATTCGCTCCGGGGGGGGCATCGCGGGTGGCCGGCGGCAATCGAAGCCGCCGCACCCGCTCCCTGGCCCCCCCTGGACACAGTGAGCGCGCGGGCGCGCCTCCGGCGGCGCGCGCTCACTATACACGTTCCCGCAGCCGCCGTCGTATGACGGCGATTTGCGGGAACGTGCCACTTTGTCGCCGTCAATCGCCGATCGGCGGTCGGCAAGTGGTTAAACCATACAATTATCTCCTTCAAGTTTTTAACTATTGTAATTAAACTTTATTAATTTTACATATAGTGTTTTTCTTGATCAATTGGCACCCTATAAATCCCTCCCAAAAATGGTCCTCTATCTGTACACTGACACTAACTGGCTAACTGACAATGATACTAAAAAAAAAAAATCCTGTAAAAAAAAAAAATGCTGACCCTGACTTTTCACCCTGACCTTGACCCACACACTATCCCTGGCATTGACTATTTATTATTATTTTTATGCATTTTGCTTTTTTACACACACTTTTTTTTTTCTACAAGGAGAGAGAGAGAGAGAGAGAGAGAGAGAGAGAGAGAGAGAGAGAGAGAGAGATTATGCATCTCTCTTCCATTCACAGAGAATTAAAAAACAGGGACTGGCTTCACAGTGACTGATCACTCTGATAGCCAATCAGGGGCTATCACAGTGACCAGGTGACCCGGAATCGGGAGTTCCGGGTCCTGATCATTAGTACGGGGCTTGGGGCTTTCCGTGAGACCCTAGTCTCTGTGTTGAGAGTGCGCCATGCAGTGCGCTCCCAGCACAAAGAGAGATACGTAAATATGTGGCCCCATAGAAAATAGCCTAGTCCAGTGGGGCCGCATATTTGCATATGGTTGGCGTTAAGAGGTTAGGATGCATTGAATGATATCCCAAGTTTTGGAGCAAGTTCTAGTCCTCTGAGAGGGAAAAAGAATATAATAGATTCTTCCAACCACGCTACATAGTACGGATGGAGGCATCTCCCACTACCACAGTTGTGTACTGACAGCCAGTGTCGGTGGTTGTCAGAATACCAAAACAGTCCTGGCATAGGATTGGAACTGCTGTTCAGCCAACAATTTTCAACAAATTGCCTAGCTTCTTAGATTTTTTAATCAAAGGATGTCGGGCAGGTGCCATCAGGGCCACCCACAATGCAAATTAGAAAAATGAATGTCCAGCTCCACATTCATCCAGTTATGTAGTTGATAATAATGTTTTTGTAAAGTAAGGCTTTTTTTACATGGCGAATTCAAGTGTAAGGCCAGGGAAAAGTTTTTTTTTGTTTTAAAAGAGCGATGAAATATTAGAACCCCAGAGAGGGTTTACTGCTATGCTGTGTTAGAGAGATTTTCCATTACTTCCTGTTATGGTAATAACAGCTTGACCCAACAGGAAGTGAAGGAAAACGGAAAATTGTATCCTACCATAACTTTCCTTTCCTGGTGCCTATCCATGGCAGCATACATGTGGTATGCTGCCATGGAGGCGCCTGGAAAATCTGCAACAGGGACTCCGACAGCATTACATTTCTGACAGGGGGTCTGGCCTTCTAGTACTCTGAAAAACGAACTATTTTTACTTCTATCTGTGTTGGGTGGGTGATCAGTCTGTTTTGTTGTGATACCTTACGCACTGTAGGTCCAAATTATTTTCTGGGAACGCCTGATTGGTAGCTCATTGGTAGTTCCTCTGGTCCAGGTATCCTATTCCACTGATTGTTAAGCAGTATGACCGAGTGAGTGGCAATGCATTTTGCTTATTATTACAGCATTACCGGTAAGTATGGTGGAAAGATTACAACCATGAACTCCTCATGATCAATGTGTTCCACCTGCCCACCTTGCTGCCTTAATGGTGAAGTACACAGGGTAGAAGGACTAAAGGCTTTGTCTATAATTGCTTAGGTACGGAACACTGACTTTTGGGAGGTGTAGGAATATCCTGAATGCTCTGTGCCTGAGATTTACCAGTTGGCTTGGGGGGAGTTATGTGGTTCTGGGTTAGTAGGTAAACATAGTGTAGACATTGTAGAAGTAGACACCCTGTATTGCTTGCCACTGAATTGCTGCTGTATCTTCTATTCATTTTTTTAATGGTAGTACAGAGACATTGTGTGCAAGGAATGCTCTCTGATATAAAAGTAAATGCTACGGGAGCATTTATACATCTACATATAGAATACAATAATTGAAACATGGACTAAAGTAACAAATATTTGCAATTAAAGCTGTTGTATCCCCTTAATTGTGTTTTTTACCTACAGTAAGCCTACAATAAGGATTACCAGTAGGTAAAATGAATATCTTCTAAACCTGCATGGTTTAGGAGATATTCACCTTGCATGCAGCCGGTGATGTCAGTGGCGCATGTGCAGTGAAGTCCCGGCGAAGGCCCGGCGTATAGCACCGGGCCTTGCCGAAAACCTTGCCGGAAAGAAGAGCTCCCGCCTGCATGTGCGGGAGTGACGTCTGTGAGTGGCCGGAGCCGCGAACCTGGAAGGATCCCCGAGGGAAAATGTCAGCTCCCTCTGCGGGGACCGGGCGAACCTGTTGGAGCTTAGTTCTGAGGTACGTATTTCACAATGAGCTAGTATGCGGTGCATACTAGCGCTTATTATGCCTTTGCCTTACAGGTTTGTTTTCTTTTTATCTGAGCATACAACCGCTTTACCATCAAAAATAACTTTCAGGTAAGTATTACAAGAATAACTTAAAAACGTGATCACTTATGCCATATATGGTTTTAAATTGTGGCCAATTTAGCAGGGACCAGCCAAGATCCGATCGATCTATGGGTAGGCTTATTGCACTCAAGTTGATCTTTCCATTGACTCTGTGTACTACCAGCATGTTGGATTTCTAGCATGCAATTATTGTCAGTGGCTATAGCCGCTAGCAATAATCATTGTGTTCTCCCAGCAGGGACAGCTCCCTGTGCCCCCCCCCCCCCCCGCAGGAAGCATACCATAGTTCGGTGGGACTGTGTTGATGGGGGAATCTATCATTTTTTTTTTCCTTGCAACCAAGAAAGCTCAGCATAATATGAATGGATACTAAAAGCTGAGTTTACCATGAACAATTGGGAGTTTATTGGGTACTTGATCACACACAGCCAATGACATTCCAGTGACAAATCAGAAACCCTGAGGCTGGCCCTGGAAATCAGAGACAATTACTAACTGGGTCTGAGAGCTAAAACTATTTTGTTTTCCAGGG
Organism: Glandirana rugosa; assembly: GCA_018402905.1. Classification (NCBI taxonomy): domain Eukaryota; kingdom Metazoa; phylum Chordata; class Amphibia; order Anura; family Ranidae; genus Glandirana; species Glandirana rugosa. Next base: position 455,661 of record BLSH010507885.1, read on the forward strand.
CCCTCTCCTGCGCTGGTTGAAAGTAAACTTCAGTGAAGCATTCATTGCCTGGACTCATATAAAAGCCTTGCGGGTATTTGTGGAATCTGTCCTCAGGTAAGGACCAACATGACAAGTCAACACATGGAGACAGGAAGCCAGGAATACATTTACATATGTAACTTTTGAGGGAGGAGTGAAGGGAAATACTAAAGTTACTTGAGTGTCAACTCTCAGTCTGCTGGGGCTGCTGAGATCACATCCAAAATGGCGGCACCAGGGCTTTTGAATGTACACAAGGAAGGCCTTTAAAGGTAAACTACTTTCCTGGTGCCTCCATGGCAGCATACATGTGATAGTAGCCCCACCCACAGGACTAGTGCATAGCTATAAAAAGTTAACACCCACACAACAGCCCTTTCCCTTTTTTGTCCTCATGGAACTCACAGCCAGTGTGAAGAAACCCTTACCTGCCACCTTTGGTAGTTTTCCGCTCAGGGTTAGCCGCTTCTGAAAGCGCAGTCCCTGACCTTGCGGCGCTAAATGCTCTGATAAGGCAGGGAAACCCCTTCTGTGGATCATTTGGGGGTGAAAATCGAGTGCTAAGCCCCACATACAGCAGTGCAGCCAGGGCTTTGTTCCTCAGAAGAGCTGTCCGTGTCTGGAGCCTACCTCCCAGAAGTGAGTGGATCCATTGAAATGTGACACTGCATTTCCAAGATAAGTATGTCTTCTCATTTTTTTGGAATTTATCTGTGAATGGCTTCATAAGTTGTGTGCTGCATCTCTTCTCGGGTGAAAGCAGCTGCACCGTGTTCCAGTATGCATTCTAGTAGCAATTGTGGAAGAGAAAGTTTAAGTGTCTACATTCAAGGGAATCATGCATTATGTTGAACAGGTGAGGTGGATAGAGCTCACATGGTTGCCGTCTTTGGTTTGGGCAAGTACTCCCCCAGTGGCCATCTTTTAGTTGGGCAAGACTACCTGAAAGCCATCTTTGAAGTGGAAGGACATTCTTATTCAGTTCTTTGAACTGCATGCAGTTCACCCAAAGAAAGTTTCCGTTTCGTGGTTGGATGTGGTCGGGATGGAAAGTTTATTTCTCAGCCTTTACTTTCCTCTTGTATTTCAAGATAGATCCTGTACTGATGCTCCGATTTTTAGCTCCATCATGTCAAGTTGACTCAGCAGACCATCAACAAACTTCATGGTCTAGGGTTCAAGTTCCATCTTGTCCTGACAAGATGCACTCTACTAAATCTATGAGTGCATCCAGAGCTTTTGGCTGCAGACTACAGTTTATCAGATTGGCAAGTCTGCCACCTAGGTTTCTATCCTCAAATCCCCTGTGTTCTACCAGGGGCTTGGGGTGATTGTAGCTGGAATAACACACTTGCTGTGGGAGCATTTGGATGCTGTCCGTTGTCCTTTTTCCATCTGCACTGTAAATTTTGGGGCAGGCTTTGGGGGCATGTCCCCTTGAGGAGGTGCGCTCCGGGGGCCTGTCCTGGGGATTTGAATGTTGGTGCGGATGGAGAGGGTATCGCGGATGGTGTTCAATTTGTTTTTCTACCAGGCGGAAATTTGCCCTTATTTGAAGCCAGCTTCTGGTATAAGAATTATTGGGGAAGCTCTTCGAGCTGCAGGAAGTTTACAGCCTTTCTGTTGTGGCATCAAGAGACTGTGCGTTTGTTTGCCTATCCCAAAGTGGGATTGCTTTTTTCGACTTAGGTGTAGTACTCCTTCAATACATCCAGATCAATGATGGCACACTTGCAAACAGTCATTAGCTAGCCAAAGTAGCTATATCTAGCACCTTAGAAATAAACAATAGTAGAAGTCTCCAGCGCACAATCACCTTGCGGTTCCTAAAGTTAATTCTGAGATCCCGCTATATGGCTGGGCTGCAACCACCGAAAGGAATTGCTGTACGTTCCTCCAGCAGCATCTGAACATTGTGACCACCTCATGCAGAGATGTCAGCCCACATGACAGGCAGGGGAGCCAATCTGGTCCTATTTTGGTGCATTCTTTCAGCACTACTGATGGGCTTAGCAGTCCTCACTACACTTCATTTTCTGAAGTTTCCCATCCTAATAGCTAGTTATTGATATATCACATGTATGCTGCCATCAGGGCTGGCCCAAGACATTGTGTTGCTTGGGTACAAGAATGAAATGCTGCCCCCCCCCCAAAAAAAAATCACGCCCTCCAAAAGGCCCCCATATCCATTATTTTTTATCATGATAATTAAAACTGAAGTTCAATTTATCAGGAAGTCAAATTTACATGCAACAGCACCTTGCCTATATGCAAAATAATATGACATACCATCATGATCAATTCCATGGGACGGGCTAGGGCAGTATAGGGTCAGGCTAGGGCAGTGTAGGGGCGGGCTAGGGCAGTATATAGACAGGCTAGGGTAGTATAGGGGCAGGCTAGGGTAGTATATGGACAGGCTAGGGTAGTATATGGACAGGCTAGGGTAGTATATGGGCAAGCTAGGGTAGTATATAGGCAGGCTAGGGTAGTATATGGACAGGCTAGGGCAGTATAGGGTCAGGCTAGTGCAGTATAAGGGCAGGCTAGGGCAGTATAAGGGCAGGCTAGGGTAGTATAGCGACAGACTAGGGTAGTACATGGACAGGCTAGGGTAGTATAGGTACAGACTAGGATAGTACATGGACAGGCTAGGGTAGTATATGGACAAGCTAGGGTTGTATATGGACAAGCTAGGGCAGTATAGAGGCAGGCTGGGGTAGTATATAGACAGACTAGGGTAGTATATAGACAGGCTAGGGCAGTATAGGGGTGGGCTGGGGCAGTATATAGACAGGCTAGGGTAGTATAGGGGCAGGTTAGGGTAGTATATAGACAGGATAGGGTAGTATATGGACAGGCTAGGGTAGTATATGGGCAGGCTAGGGTAGTATATGGCAGGCTAGGGTTGTATATGGACAAGCTAGGGCAGTATAGGGGCAGGCTGGGGTAGTATATAGAAAGGCTAGGGTAGTATATAGACAGGCTAGGGCAGTATAGGGGTGGGCTGGAGTAGTATAGGGGCAGGCAGAGCGGCCTGGGGGGCAGTTGTCATCATGACACACAAAACTGCTGGAAAAAAAATCTTGGTCGTCAATTTGCTGGCTAAATATAAGAGGAGAGGCGGCCGTGTGTTCAATTTGCTGCCCCTCTCAAAGTGCTACCTGGGTCCAATGGACCCACAGAAGGGCCAGCCCTGACTGCCATGGAGGCACCAGGAAAACAGAAAATTGTATCCTTCTTACCATCATTTTATTTTCCTGGTGCCTATCCATGGCAGAATACCAAACTCACCCAGTTCATTGCTAGCGATGTATAGGGAATGGGTTGTTGTGTGGGTGTTAGCTTTTTATAGCTATGCACTGGTCCTGTGGGCAGAAGTAGGCGGGGCTACTATCACATGTATGCTGCCATGGATAGGCAACAGGAAAAGAAAATTACGGTAAGTAGGATACAATTTTCTGTTTTCTATAAAAGACAAAAAAGGAGCAAAAGTGTGCCTTTTAGTTGTTGATTGGAAAATAGGTAGGGTAGCTCTAGTGTGGAGGTACAGTGATGAGGAGGTTTCAGGTGGTGGGGGTTATCAGGGTGGTGAGAAGGGGAATACACACACAGTGGTGATTGAAAGTTGGAGGGGGTGGTGGTGCAGTGATGATGAAGTGCCTGCCAGCAAAAGAGGAGGGTGAGGGTAGATTACAGTGCCTGTGTAAGATACAACAGTACGTGGGGTGTAGGAAGGTGGTGTGAGCTGGGGCCATGCCGTACTGCAACACAGATTCTGTGGTCTCTTGCTGTAGGGACCATTCTGGATGTTCTTTCCCCTGGATATGGATGTTGTAGATCAGTGGTTCTAAACCCTGTCCTCGAGTACCCCCAACAGGCCATGTTTTGGGAATTTCTCTTAGATAAAATAGCTGTCCAAAATACCAAGCCATTGACTCTGATTTAAAGTACCTGTGCAAGATAAAGGAAAACCTGTAAACATGGCCCATTGGGGGTACTCGATGACAGGGTTGAGAACCACTGTTGTAGATGGTGCTTGCTTACTTTTAAATGTTACATTACTGCACATGTGTAGCAGCGACGCAGTGGGTGTTGTTTGCTAAAACTGGAGAGTGCAAAACCTGGTGCAGCTGTACATGGTAGCCAATAAGCTTTTAACTTCAGCTTGTTCAATTAAGCTTTGACAAAAAAAACTGGAAGCTGATGCAGACCTGCACCAGATTTTACACTCTCTAGGTTTGGTAAATCAACCTCAATGTCATTACTTGCATATGTCAATGTGGGAGGGGTTAAATAATATATCCAATGACCACCAATTAGGAGGGGGACTACATCATTTTTGTCACTGACCACCAGTGGGAGGGGGGTTGCATAATTTTATTATGAATAGTATGGAATATTATTGCGTCCACTGACACCAATGCTAACCACTAATTTTGGGGCCCCTGATAACAAAGCTGGAGATCGTTATTGCTGCCTTTGGTATAAATGCTGGGAGTTATTATTGCGGCCGCTTACACCAATGCTGGGGGTTCTTATTGCATTTACTAACACCAGTTCTGGGAGTCATTGGGGTTGATTTACTAAAGCTTGAAAGTGCAAAATTTGGTGCAGCTCCACACAGAAACCAATCAGCTTCAAGGTTTTATTGTCAAAGCTTGATTGAACAAGCTGAGATTAGAAGCTGATTGGCTAGCATGCAAAGCTGCACCAGTTTTGCACTCTCCAGCTTTAGTAAATCAACCCCATTATTTCATCCATTGACATCAATGCTGGTGGCTATTATTTTGGCCACTGACAACCACTACTGAGCTTTATTATAATGTGTAAGATGGAGCAGCGCTATGAACAAATGTATAAAAATTATATAATATATCAAAAACCATATAAAAACACTCCCAAATAACGTGCATAACAATAAAGCATGTGGGTATAATAAAGTGTTCAGTGCTTCAATATATGATGTAAACAATGAATCTTGAATATCATTAAAAGTGTCCAGTGTTCCAATTCAATATGGTGCAATGTGCAAAAAAGTGCCAAAAAACAGAATATAGTCTCTTATAGGTGGAGCATACAAATGAGGCCAATCAATAGTATGAAATAAATCCCCGTCTTTGTAATTCCTTTTATCCAATGATATTCCACCCAGGAGAGGTATATATTATAGTTCCCTTGATAAAGTCATGTCGTTGTGAAGCAATGCGTCGGGAGGAGCCGGGTGACGTCACTTGCAGGTACGACCGAACCCGGAGGTCTGTGATTTACCATACGAGCGCTTGTGACACTGCTCTGCAAGACTGGAATATACAGATATTCACGATTTTAACTGTAAGTTACTACTTGTTTTTAATAAATGCTGGCTTTTAATACTACACCATGAGAAGTTACTTTCTTCATCATTTTATCTGTATATGGATGAGCGAAGATTAGTGGAAGCAGACAGCTCATAAGAGCGAGATGCGCATTCCCTAAGGGGAACGAGGTGAGCGGCCATTGCACATGGTGGAGGAATTGTTTGTATGTCTACCTCAGTGGCACTATAATATATACCTCTCCTGGGTGGAATATCATTGGATAAAAGGAATTACAAAGACGGGGATTTACTATTGATTGGCCTCATTTGTTCGCTCCACCTATACAAGACTATAAGAGACTATATTCTGTTTTTTTGGCACTTTTTTGCACATTGCACCTTATTGAATTGGAGCACTGGACACTTTTAGTGATATTCGAGTTTCATTGTTTACATCATGTATTGAAGCACTGAACGCTTTATTATACCCACATGCTGTATTGTTTTGCACTTTATGCACGTTATTTGGGAGTGTTTTTATATGGTTTTTGATATATTATATAATTTTTATACATTTGTTCATAGCGCTGGTCCATATTACACATTATATTCATGCTACAGGTGTTTGTGACGCTTGAGGAGTTGGCAGCTGTGTCTTACACTTAGAGGTGTATTATACATAGTTAGACTAAATATAGAAGTCATAGTGAGTAGCGCACGAGTCACTTTATTTTCTACTGAGCTTTATTATTGCAATAACTACTACCAATGCTGGGGAATATTATTGCGGATGTGGACACCAATGCTAGGAGTTACTATTACTGCCACTCACACCAGTGCTGGCATTTGTTTTTGTATCCACTAACACCAATGCTGGCAATTATTATTGCATCCACTGCCATCAATGCTTGGGGTTATTACTGTGGTCAATTGTTATGACTAATAAATTCTGTGTAAGTCACATTCAACACTTCATGAAATCTGACCCTCTGTTCTCTTAAAGCAAAACTGAAGTTCCACTCTAAGAAACAGTAAGCACACAGTCTCCATATTGCAGAAGAGACATGCAATGTGTTTTCTGCAATACAATGCCCCTACCTGCCTGCTCTCTGTCTTCTCTGGAGCTGTAAACTGAGCTGCACATGTGCAGCTTAACTTACAGCGCTAGGCCGGTCTCTGTGTGCCAGGACGACTGGGTCTTTCGCATGTGCAGTTGTAATGTCATCCCATGCCGGCCAATGAAGAAGATGCTGATGCCAGCGAGGGAGCATTGGAAAGGTATGTTTAACCCCTTTAGTTCTGCTTTAAGTCTTGCTATTATGACTTAGAGTATATACCAGGGGTCTCCAAACTTTCTAAATGAAGGGACAGTTTACTGGTCTTTTAGACTTAAGGGGGACTGGACTGTGGCCTTTGGGAGCTCAAAAGATCCTAACATCAGTGGAAATAAACAATGCCCCATTGTTAGTGTCGGTAGGAGGAATAGGGTTTCATCATTGGGAGGAATTGTGTCCTATCATTGTTGTAATTGGACCCCATTGTTGGTGTCATTTGGAGGAATTGTGCCCCATCGTTGGTGTCATTGGGAGGAATTCTGCCCCTTCATTAGTGCTAGTGGAGGGAACTATGTCCCATTGTTGGTATCAGTGGATGAAAATAGCGCCCCAAGGGCCAGATAAAAGCGAGCAAAGGGCCGCAGTTTGGAGACCACTGGTACAGGTGCATCTCATAAAATTTGAATATCATCAAAAAGTTAATTTATTTAAGTAATTCAATTCAATTTATTTTCATCATTGATTATATTCAAATTTTATGAGACGCACCTGTATATACAATATAAGCAGCTGTCATTTAACTATTGGTGGAAAGAAAATTAAACTAACTTGCAAATTACAATTTACCAACAGTTACAACTGTCTTTCCACTTATGTTATAAATGGAACAGACTGCTTGGTACTCCTTGTAACTCATATTCAAATTCTTCTACGGTTCAGGTATGGTTTACCGGTGAATTTCCATGCAATGATTTTACAACCCAACAAGAAATCAATGAAGCGACTGCGAGATGTGCTAAATGCCCTTTTCAGACACCTGGATGAGGCAGCTGCTGCCAGCATGAAAGATGTAAGTAATTCCAGAGGCCACAGAGGCCCATAACACATTGCACTAATGCAACAAAAATCTTACATGCAAGTGAAAGTACAGTACATATAAACCCTAACTAAAGAGCATTTCATTAGAAATCAGTGTGTATCAACAAAACTTGTTTTAAGCTTTTTCTCTATCCAGCGTTCCAAGACAACCCAGAGGAAAAAATTAGCAGACAGGATGGAGCATGATTAAACGACATTGCCATATACTGTACAGCTTACATGACACTTTAGTAACTGGATTTATATCTACTTTAATGCATGTAGTGTATTTTTCACTACTTGCAATGGAAGTCTTTGCAGCCTATATGAGTCTTACACTGCATTTGTTTAGAAAATACAGTATCTCACAAAAGTGAGTACACCCCTCACATTTTTGTAAATATTTTATTATATCTTTTCATGTGACAACACTGAAGAAATGACACTTTGCTACAATGTAAAGTAGTGGGTGTACAGCTTATATAACAGTGTAAATTTGCTGTCCCCTCAAAATAACTCAACACACAGCCATTAATGTCTAAATCGCTGGCAACAAAAGTGAGTACACCTCTAAGTGAAAATGTCCAAATTGGGCCCAATTTGCCATTTTCCCTGTCATGTGACTCGTTAGTGTTACAAGGTCTCAGGTGTGAATGGGGAGCAGGTGTGTTAAATTTGGTGTTATCACTCTCACTCTCTAATACTGGTCACTGGAAGTACAACATGGCACCTCTTGGCAAAGAACTCTCTGAGGATCTGAAAAAAAAAGAATTGTTGCTCTACATAAAGATGGCCTAGGCTAGGCTATAAGAAGATTGCTAAGACCCTGAAACTGAGCTGCAGCACGGTGGCCAAGACAATACAGCGGTTTAACAGGACAGGTTCAACTCAGAACAGGCCTCACCATGGTCGACCAAAGGGGTAAAGTGCACATGCTCACTCAGCATTGTATCCAGAGGTTGTCTTTGGGAAATAGATATATGAGTGCTAGGGGTTGAAGGGGTGGGGTGTCAGCCTGTCAGTGCTCAGACCATACGCCACACCCTGCATCAAATTGGTTTGCATGGCTGTCGTCCCAGAAGGAAGCCTCTGCTAAAGATGTTGCACAAGGAAGCCGTAAACAGTTTGCTGAAGACAAGCAGACTAAGGTGAGTGGAGTACCTCAGGGTTCAGTCTTGGGATCAGTTCTATTCAACTTATTTATAAATGATATAGAGTATGAGATAAATAGTTCACTCTCCATTTTTGCGGATGACACAAAGATAACCAGAACAATAAACTCACACCAGCACATAGAAATTTTAAAGAATGACCTATTTAAAATAATGGAATGGGCAGACAAATGGTAAATGAGGTTTAATTTGGAGAAATGTAAAGTAATGCACACGGGGGCAAAAAAGATAAATGTAAACGATTCACTAGGGGGAAAACCTTTGGGAGAATCAAGGATGGAGAAGGATCTAGGGGTCTTAATAGATGACAGATTAAGCAATAGCATGCAATGTCAAGCTGGAGCTACAAAAGCAGGCAGAATATTAGCATGCATAAAAAAGGGATATACTCCAAGGATAAAACTATAATTCTGCCAATTTATAAAACCCTGGTTAGGCCAAGTTCAAAGAAAGGCAACAAAGCTAATAAGGGGACTGGAAGACTTCAACTACAAAGAATGACTGCAATCACTAAAACTATTTTCACTAGAGATATGACGCTTAAGGGGGGACATAACAGAGATTTACAAATACCTCAATGGGGATCCCAGCATAGGAAAAAAATGATTTAGTCAAAGGGAGTGTACGAGGACACAAGGCCACACAAAAAAATTGGAGAGGCTATTTAACCTTAAGCTGTGCAGGGGGTTCTTCACTGTCAGGGCAATAAGGATGTGGAACTCTCTCCCACAATTGGTGGTGGCTGTGGGGAATCGGGATATCTTTAAAGGACTTTGGATGTATATCTTCAAGAACACAACATACATGGATATGGATAATAATTGTAGACACACATACCCCAAAAAAACAGTTCTTGTATGGAAAAGGCATTCTGATGGTTGGAAGCACCAATTCGTTTTTCTATGCGTGTAATATCGCTCTGCTTGTGAGTATTCTGGCTACTTTGTTTTTAATAAAATTGGTTTGTCAGTAATACTGCACAATGATCTGCATTCATATTTTGCATATCTGAGGAAAACTTCTAGAGGAGTTTTATCATTGGCATTAATTCGTCCATCTCTATGGCTGTGTGGAGGAACTATGGAGGAATGTTTGCTATTGACCATTTTTAGTTAAGTGGTCCATCAGTTGGGGTAAGAGGCTTTGTGAACCTTCCCTCAGTGAGGGCACCGCCCTCCCCAGCACCTCCGTTTTAAAACCTGCACTTTATGGACGGTCCTTTGCCTTTTCCATACAAGAACTGTTTTTTTTGGGGCTTTGTTCCCATTTATCGCGCTGCATATTTGCGTGTTTTTATGTTTTTAGATTTCTTTACCAGGAAATCTGTGCTGGCTGCTTAGGTACTTACATTTTATTCACTTAGCGCGGGTAGTGAGATAGTGTTTTTACTGACACACATACACCTACATAGGCTGAACTGGATGGACTATTGTCTATTTCGGCCTTACCTTACCTAATATAAGGACATGGATTGCTGGAACCATGCCCTGTGGTCTGATGAGACCAAGATAAACTTATTTGGTTCAGATGGTGTCAAGCATGTGTGGCGGTAACCAGGTGAGGAGTACAAAGACAAGTGTGTCTTGTCTACAGCCAAGCATGGTGGTGGGAGTGTCATGGTCTGGGGCTGCATGAGTGTTGGCGGCATTAGGGAGCTACAGTTCATTGAGGGAACCATGCATGCCAACATGTACTTTGATATACTGAAGCAGAGCATGATCCCCAGTATTCCAACATAACGACCCCAAACACATCCCCAAGATGACCACTGCCTTGGTAAAGAAGCTGAGGGTAAAGGTGGTGGACTAGCCAAGCATGTCTCCAGACCTAAACCCTATTGAGCATCTGTGGAGCATCCTCAAACGGAAGATGGAGGAGTGCAAGGTCTCTAACATTCACCAGCTCTGTGATGTCACCATGGAGGAGTGGAAGAGGACTCCAGTGGCAACCTGTGAAGCTCTGGTGAACTCCATGCCCAAGTGGGTTAAGGCAGTGCTGGAAAATAATGGTGGCCACAAAAAATATTGCCACTTTGGGCCCAATTTGGACATTTCCACTTAGGGGTGTACTCACTTTTGTTACCAGCGGTTTAGACATTATTGACTGTGTGTTGTTATTTTGAGGGCACAGCAAATTTACACTGTTATACAAGCTGTACACTCACTACTTTATGTTGTAGCAAAGACATGAAAAGATATAAAATATTAACAAAAATGTTAGGGATGTACTCACTTTTGTGAGATACTGTACATTTGATGATGTGTTAATCATGACTGCATTAATTTGTGTCTTTTATATATGCCCGGAGTTCAGCTTTAATTACACTGGTTGTAAACTCAAATAAAGAATACTGCCAGCCCCTCTGTTCTACTAAGCCATCCTATACTGTGTAAATGTTTGTATAAAACTTTGCCTTTAAATAATTTATTTCAGGTCATTTCCAACCTCTGGCCGCTCTCCCCCCCCCCCCCATCTAAGGGCTACAGTGGGAGGGGCCGAGATTCCCTTCTGACAACAACAGGGAGGTCACGTGACCGCTGTGCTCTCCGCTCAGCCCCTCCTGCTGTAGCCCTTGGATTGGGGAGGAGAGCGGCCAGATAGTTCATAAAAAGGTATTTACAGGCAACATTTTATACAAACATTACACAGTGTAGGGTGGCTTAGTAGAACAGAGTAGCTGCCAGTAAACTTTATTTAACTTTACTGCCAGCTACTAATGGCGGCGGGGGGGAAGGGAGGGGTTACTGCTCACACACACACAGGAGCTGACAGGCAGGGAGGAAGGGGGAGAGGGGGAAGAGAGGAGAGCAACGGGATGACAGAGGCACATAACCTGACTATTGTGATCAGCGCACTAAGGGAGACACAGGAACAGACCAGATCAACCAGGTTTTTTAGACAGCATGAGCACTGTGCTGTTTAACTTGCTATAAGGCAACAGGATCTCTTTTTTTTTGTAGGGTTACAACCTCTTGAATGTAGTTTAATATAATTTTTCAATGTACTAACTGCAGTTCATGTTTTCTCAGATTAACATGGATATCCCTGGCTTACAGCTGAACACGCAAGAATATTACCCCTATGTATGTTTCAAGATTGACATGACCAGTATAGACTTTGATTCTTAGTGCTAGAACATTCCTGTAGAAGAAGTAATAGTGAACTCCAGTTACTATCAGACCAGTTACACTGTTATTAATGCCTAGTCTGTTATAGCACCAATGGACCCCATCATGCTCTGAGCTACAATCACTATGTCAAGCCAGTAATATGTGATCAAGCTGCAGCCGCTGTCATTGTCCATCATGCAGACATAACTGCAAAGTATTTATATGTAAATTATATTTTAGAATATTTGTGAGAGGCTGCACTTAATGGCCACTTGTCTTTCTTAAGATAATCATGTATGTAACCTGTATAGTTTATGTGTACTGAACAGTAGCACCACAATGGGTTAATGACAAAAAAGTAATCTTGGGACTTCCTGGTCACGCTAAAGCCATACTAGTTTTCTTTTAGATTCCCAGCAATACAGTTATAATGCAACTAGCATGTCTCCGGTGTCCTGTCTCCAATCATAGAAAACATACAAAAGGATAGATGATATATGGTAACAGAAGCCAGGGCGCTTTACAGCACAAGGAACTGAAAGCAAGTGAATCAAAACCACTGCCTTGATGTCCAGGGGAGCGGTAAAAACAGGTTGCTGAGCTGTGGTTTTACTGCCCACTGACTGCCCACTGGAATTCTAACATTACAGCCTGGCAGTGCTGTACATATGCCTCAGCAACTTTAACTGAGGCTACAGAGTTTGGACTGCGTGCGACACGTCAAACTTGACTATTCAAGATCAATGGGGTCAGGCTTGCATGGTCCCACAATGTTAAATTTAAAAAAAAAAAAGTAAAATGAACAAACTTAGATTTTGGAACACAGTATCTCACAAAAGTGAGTACACCCCTCAAATTTTTGTAAATATTTTATTATATCTTTTCATGTGACAGCACTGAAAAAAAATTACACTTTGTTACAATGTAAAGCAGGGGCGTAGCTACAGGGGTCGCAATTGTGACCCAGCCCCATGCTGCAGGGGGCCCATGCGGCCCCCAAGTATGCCTGGATAGGAGGAGCGGCTCAACTGCATATGGAGGAATTGATCTCTTTATATTCCTCCTGCTGCTGCTGAATGCTTGGGGAGGGAGAAGAGGAGGAGCGGGCATTCAGCGGCTGCAAGAGGAATTTTGAGAGATCAATTCCTCCATATGATCTCCCTAGCGCTGCCGCGGCCACTGAGTGCGCTCCGAGGTGGAGGCGGAGCTACCTCTACTGCGGCGGCTGCTCTTCCTGATATGTGCGGGTGGGAAGAGAAATTACTGCAGAGCCTCGGAGATCTCACCCGTAGAGATGAAAACTACATTAGTACTTTACAGGATGTGTATGGGGTGGTAAGCCAGGGGTTCACAGAAGGGGGGTGAGTGAGCAGGAAGGTGTTACTCTCCCTGCGCATCCTACCTGCCGCCATGCACTCCTCTAACTGCACATCCTACCTGCCGCCATGCACTCCGCACTCCTCTCCCTGCACATCATACCCACTGCCATGCACTCCTCTCCCTGCACATCCTACCCGCCGCCATGCAATCCGCACTCCTCTCCCTGCACATCTTACCCTCAGCCATACACTCCGCACTCTTCTACCTGCACATCCTACCCGCCGCCATACACTCCGCACTCCTCTCCCTGAACACCCTTCCCTCTGCCATACACTCCGCACTCCTCTCCCTGAACATCCTATCTGCCGCCATACAATCCGCACTCCTCTCCCTGAACATCCTATCTGCCGCCATACACTCTGCACTCCTCTCCCTGAACATCCTACCAGGCGCTACAGAGAAGGAGATTGAGGGCTGTAGCCTCAAACTCTTTGCTCTGTCTCAAAGGTGGAACATCATAGATCTGTTTAGACCCCTGATATCTCACAAAAGCCCCCCAATGGGGCTCATAATTTTTTTTTTAAATATTGTGAAAAACAAATGGTAAAAAAATAAATAAAATACTACTGACACCAGTAGCGGAACTACCAGGGTCACAAAGGTCGTATTTGTGACCGGGCCCTGGGGTTCCGCCCCAGGGCTTGGAGGGAAGGGCCCAGCCAGTGGGGCCTTTCATGGTTTCTTGCACCGGGGCCCAGAAGTTTCAAGTTACACCACTGATGTAAAGTAGTGAGTGTACAGCTTGTATAACCGTGTAAATTTGCCATCCCCTCTAAATAACTGAACACACAGCCATTCATGTCTAAACCGCTGGCAACAAAAGTGAGTACACCCCTAAGTGAAAATGTCCAAATTGGGTGCAAAGTGTCAATATTTTGTGTGGCCACCATTAGGTTCCAGCACTGCCTTAACCCTCTTGGGCATGGAGTTCACCAGAGCTTCACAGGTTGGCACTGGAGTCCTCTTCCACTCCTCCATGATGCCATCACAGAGCTGGTGGATGTTAGAGACCTTGCGCTCTTCCACCTTCTGTTTGAGAATGTCCCACAGATGCTCAATAGGGTTTAGGTCTGGAGACATGCTTGGCGAGTCCATCACCTCTACCCTCAGCTTCTATAGCAAGGCAGTGGTCATCTTGGAGGTGTTTGGGGTCGTTATCATTTTGGAATACTGCCCTGTGGCCCAGTCTCCGAAGGGAGGGGATCATGCTCTGCTTCAGTATGTCACAGTACATGTTGGCATTCATGATTCCCTCAATGAACTGTAGCTCCCCAGTGCCGGCAGCACTCATGTAGGCAAGACACACTTGTCTTTGTACTCCTCACCTGGTTGCCACCACACACGCTTGACACCATCTGAACCAAATACATTTATCTTGGTCTCATCAGACCACAGGACATGGTTCCAGTAATCCATGTCCTTAGTCTGCTTGTCTTCAGCAAACTGTTTGTGGGCTTTCATGTGCATCATCTTTAGAAGAAGCTTCCTTCTGGGACAACCATGAAGACCAATTTGATGAAGTGTGCGCCGTATGGCCTGAGCACTGACAGGCTGACCCCCCCCCCCCCCTTCAACCTCTGCAGCAATGCTGGCAGCACTCATATGTCTATTTTTCAAAGACAACCTCTGGATATGATGCTGAGCACGTACACTCGACTTCTCTGGTCGACCGTGGCGAGGCCTGTTCTGAGTGGAATCTGTCCTGTTAAACCACTGTATGGTCTAAACAGTTTCAGGGTCTTAGCAATCATCTAATAGCTTAGGCCAGGGATATGCAATTAGCGGACCTCCAGCTGTTGCAAAACTTCATCGTAAATCATGCCTCTGGGTGTCATGCTTGTGGCTATCATTCTTGCTATGCCTCATGGGATTTGTAGTTCTGCAACATCTGGAGGTCCGCTAATTGCATATCCCTGGCCGAGGCCATCTTTATGTAGAGTAACAATTCTTTTTTTCAGATCCTCAGAGAGTTCTTTGCCATGAGGTGCCATGTTGAACTTCCAGTGACCTGTATTACAGAGTGAGAGCGATAATACCAAATTTAACACACCTGCTCCCCATTCACACCTGAAACCTTGTAACACTAACGAGTCACTTGACACTGGGGAGGGAAAATAGCTAATTGGGCCCAATTTAAACATTTTCACTTAGGGGTGTACTCACTTTTGTTGCCAGCAGTTTTAGACATTAATGGCTGTGTGTTGAGTTATTTTGAGGGGACAGCAAATTTACACTGTTATACAAGCTGTACACTCAATACTTTACATTGTAGCAAAGTGTAATTTCTTCAGTGTTGTCACATGAAAAGATAGAATAAAATATTTACAAAAATATGAGGGGTGTACTCACTTTTTTAAGATACTGTATCTTATGGGCCATTTCAAACAGGTGGTTGATCCCCGTTTTTACTGTCCTCTGACCACCCACCTATATACTAACACTTCAGCTGCACTTATGCCGCAGAGCAAAGCAGTCATATGTATCTCGGCTTGCGGATATGCAGCATTAACTATCAAACCTGATCATTGATATCATTGATGGGACCGTGCCATGATGGGGAGCCACCTTCTTTGCTCACATTTGCAGCTTAGTATTTCAATATAGAATCCCCATTGGGATTTAAGAAAAAACTGAATGCCTGGCAGCAGCTCAGCCTCTCTCTTCCTGAAAAGCCTTTCCTCATGGATTGCTTTTTAGAGGGTGGTATTGCCTGCCGCTCATGTGAAAGAGCCCCAGATGTAAGGGAACTATTAACCAGAGACTGTATATTCTTGCACTGAGAAAGTGATTTGTGACAGCCAATGCTGAACAAACTCCTCCAATATTACAAGAGGCATTGCTGAAGGAGGGTGATGACCTTAATATACGGCAAGTCAAGCATCTTATACTACATATACTACTCTTATACTACAGGAACTTTCAGTGCCTTGAAAAAGTATTCATACCTCTTGACATTTTCCGCAAAAACATAAAGTGGCACATAATTGTGAAGTGGAAGGAAAATGAAAAATAGTTTTCAAAATGTGGCGTGCATTTGTATTCAGCCCCCCTGAGTCAATACTTTGTAGAACCGCCTTTCTATGCAATTACAGCTGCAAGTCTTTTTGGGGATGTCTCTACCAACTTTGCACATCTAGAGAGTGACGTTTTTGCCCATTCTTCTTTGCAAAATAGCTCAAGCTCTGTGACATTGGATGGAGAGCGTCTGTGAATCTTGCCACAGATTCTCAGTTGGATTTAGGTCTGGACTATTGCTGGGCCATTCTAACACATGAATATGCTTTGATCTAAACCATTCCATTGTAGCTCTGGCTGTATGTTTAGGGTTGTTGTCCTGCTGGAAGGTGAACCCCTGTCCCAGTCTCAAGTCTTTTGCAGATTTTAACAGGTTTTCTTCTAGATTGCCCTGTATTTGGCTCCATCCACCTTCCCATCAAATTTGACCAGCCTCCCTGTCCCTGCTGAAGATAACCATCCCCACAACATGATGCTGCCACCACGTTTCACGGTGCGGATGGCTTGTTCAGGGTGATATGCAGTGTTAGTTTTCTGCCACACATAGCGTTTTGCTTAGGCCAAAAAGTTCAATTTTGGTCTCATCTGACCAGAGCACCTTCTTCCACATCTTTGCTGTGTCCCCCTCATGGCTTCTCACAAACTGCAAATGGGACTTCTTTTGGCTTTATTCAACAATGACTTTCTTCTTGCCACTCTTCCATAAAGGTCAGATTTGTGGAGTGCACGACTAATAGTTGTCCTGAGGACAGATTCTCCCACCTGAGCTGTGGATCTCTGCAGCTCCTCCAGAGTTACCATGGGCCTCTTGGCTGCTTCTCTGATTAATGCTCTCCTTGCCCGGCCTGTCAGTTCAGGTGGACGGCCATGTCTTGGTAGGTTTGCAGTTGTGCCATACTCTTTCCATTTTCAGATGATGGATTGAACACTGCTCCATGAAATGTTCAAAGCTTGGGATATTTTTTTTATAACCTAACCCTGCTTTAAACTTCTCCACAACTTTATCCCTGTCCGATCTGGCGTGTTCCTTGGCCTTCATGATGCGGTTTGCTCAGAAAGGTTATCTAACAAACCTCTGAGGGCTTCACAGTACAGCTGTATTTATACTGTGATTGCATTATTTACTAATAAGGTAAATTCTGAAGGGAATTGTTTCCACTAGATTTTAGTTAGGGGTATCAGAGTAAAGGGGGCTGAATACAAACGCACGCCACACTTTTCAGATATTTATTTGTAAAAAAAATTTGAAAACCATTTCTCATTTTCCTTCCACTTCACAATTATGTGCCACTTTGTGTTGGTCTATCACATAAAATCCCAATAAAACACAGTTACACTTTCAGTTGTAATATGACAAAATGTGGAAAATTTCAAGCAGGCCAAAGTACCTTCTGCTGTTAGTCAGGTACATTAACAAGAAAAAAAGTTCCTAACACTTAATTCTCCTCCTAGAAAATCTTTATTTCCGAAAACGAATTCCCAGAGAGACCCTTGCCTTGTCCATTCAGGGTCAGTAAGAAGTTTACCCAATGGCCACCTTCTACTCATCTCCCCATAGTGCTCCTTCGCTGCTTGGGGAGCAAATAGGAAGTAATAGGTGAGAAGTAATAGGGGAGTTTAAAGTGGGCTTTTAACAGACACGACAGGGTCAGTTTAACTTCTAATTTAAACCCTAAGGGCCACAACTTAGCGTCAGGGTACGTTATGTTACCAATTACATGTCTATTAAGGCAGCCCGTTAAAATTAAAGAAAAAAAAATGGACACGTTTTTGCAACACAACTCATCACAACGCACAAAAATATGTTACTGTGCATTGCAGAGGGCTACAACATGTGTGTTCCCTTAATGCCTTGGGTGCCATTGAAAATGAATGATGCAACATGCTAACACATGTAATATGTGCTAATTAGCGCAATAAAACTGGATATGCCCAGAATGGCAGTGTGGGCCCTAAAGGAAAACAAAACAAACAAAAAAAAGATAAATATAATGCTTCACACGCCATTTTTATGTAAATATTATTAAAGTTGCCTTTCTATTTCAATCTGCAGCTGTTGTATTTTTTAAAAAAAGTGCCGTAGAATTTGTTTTTGCAATACTGCATCCTAGGAGTATCCTATAGACCAGGGGTCTACAAACTTTCCAAACGAAGGGCCAGTTTACTATCCTGTAGACTTTAGAGGGGCCAGATTGTGGCCAGTGGGGGTAGAAAATACCCCAGGCAATAGTGCTCCGTCATCGGTAAAATGGTGGGAGGAATAGCGCTCCCCATCCCTGGCGTCAGTGGGAGGAATAGTGCCCCATCGCTGGCATCTGTGGGAGGAATAGTGCCCCATCGCTGGCGTCAGTGGGAGGAATAGTGCCCCATCACTGGCGTCAGTGGGAGGAATAGTGCCCCATCACTGGCGTCAGTGGGAGGAATAGTGCCCCATCACTGGCGTCAGTGGGAGGAATAGTGCCCCATCGCTGGCGTCAGTGGGAGGAATAGTGAACCATCGCTGGCGTCAGTGGGAGGAATAGTGCCCCATCGCTGGCGTCAGTGGGAGGAATAGTGCCCCATCGCTGGCGTCAGTGGGAGGAATAGTGCCCCATCGCTGGCGTCAGTGGGAGGAATAGTGCCCCATCGCTGGCGTCAGTGGAAAGAATAGTGCTCCATCGCTGGCGTAAGTGGGAGGAATAGTGCCCCATCGCTGGCATTAGTGGGAGGAATAATACCCAATCACTGGCATCAGTGGGAGGAATTGTGCCCCATCGCTGGCATCAGTAGGAGGAATAGTGCCCTGTCATTGGTATTACTGGGAGGAATAGTGCCCCATCTCTGGCATCAGTGGGAGGAAGAGTGCCACATCACTGCTATCGGAGGGAAGAATAGTGCCCCACCATTGGTTTCAGTGGATGGAATAGTGCCCCATCATTGATATTAGTGGGAGGAATAGTGCCCCATCATTGGTGTCAGAGGAGTTATGCCCTACTGCTGGTGTCAAGGTTAGGAACAGTGACTCAAATCAGTGGAATAGTGCCCAAAAGGTCAGATAAAGGCTAGCAAAAGGCCACAGTTTGGTCACTGTTATAGACCGTGTGCAGAACATCCATGGATATCTTATAGTCTGCTCACTTGCTTGGCTCATTCCCAACCAGATGACTTTCTAAAGCTGACCATGTACTATGCCAGTTTCGACCAGTTGCTGATGAACTGGCCCAAACTTACCAAAGTTTCCCATCAGGTCGCTTCACTTTTGATTAACAGTGGATGGCAGAGGCAGAGTCTAAAAGCTGCTATTGAATTAAAGAGCGGTTATGGATCCGCCCACTGCCGTGCGCTGTCAATCAACAGCAAGGCCGACCTGATGGGGATTTTGTCTCAGTTCACCATGAGGCGTCTGTTCACCACAATACACAACTCCTGTATGGACACTCCCACCTTAGTGCTGGTCTCTGACAGATCCATGTATCCGTCTCTGACAGGTACATACATAGGTGCAAGAACAGAATTTTAGTGCAGAGGCCCAGTGGAATTCTAAAAGGGTGTCTGCAACACCCTTTATGACTTTACCAGTGCACTCCCTCCCTACCTGACCACTGCGCCTGTCACATAAACAAGACGAGGCCAAGGAGTTTTGTAGTATGGGGAGTGAGCCTGAGAGACTAATTCCCTATCATGTCTGCCTTGCTATTGATTGACCGTGCACAGCAGTGGGCGGAACCGGAGCAGAACAAATACACTGTCCGCGTCACCAGTCCATCCCTCCCTCACGTGACCATTTCAGTATTTCCCACAACGTCTGTGGGAAAATCTTAAGGTGACCCGGAGACGTGATTTTAAGACAAGAACGTGGATACATACATGGACAGTCTCTGCCTATGTACCTAGACAGTCTCTGGTCGTGATTCCACCCTCACAGGTATGTCCTCAACACATAACACCACTTGTCTGCGGAGTACCACTTGACTCTGTTTTAGGGGTAGTCCAGCCGGAACGACAACTAACTGTCGCGTGCCGTCACCCGCCTAG
>BLSH010507885.1:499218-510412 GCA_018402905.1 Glandirana rugosa
GCTGTATATTTTGCAGCATTTATATTTTTGGTAAACTCATTTTGATGAATCCAAGCTCTGCAAACAGATGACATGCACTGCATTGATGCATTCACACAATTTCACAGTAACCATGAGATAAAACAAAGTTCAGAAATATTTTTTTATCCCATTGTTTTGCAAATCTATTGAATCGGTTCTGATATCGCTGTTTTACTAACCCGACAGCTTATTATTCTAAATAGGAAACCTTTGATTTGTTTTCAATTATTACAGATTCTAACTACCAGCAAGAATAAGTCCTTGCATTTAAAGAGCACTCTGTCATTTCAGATCAATCATGGCAGCGCCTGTTAGTGGGCATCCGCTCCCCCGCTGCGCCCACAGCCTGCGCTCTGCTCTTTGTTCTTTCTCGGGAATGTGGGTGGGTTCTCGACATCAATTACAATGCAGGATTTCTGGTCCTGCATTGTGCAGGATGACATCAGGGTGCAACTGGCAAACAGAGCACTAAAGAGAAGCAGCTACAGGGGACGGTTTGCATGAAGAGAAGGAAGTCTGCTTTTTACTGTACTCCTAGACAAAAATGAGTATTTAACCCTTGCCATGCTGGGGGAGACCCAATGCAAAGTTAGGTTTTCATTTTTTCCACAGTTCAGCCATAAAATGCATAGCCATTTAGATTTAAAAAAATAAAATATTCCCATAGATACACTCCTAAACCTTGTGGACAGCCTTCCCAGAAGAGTTGACGCTATTATAGCTGCAAAGGGTGGGCCAACTCAATATTGAACCCGAAGGACAAAGACTGGGATGCCATTAAAGTTCATGTGCGCTTAAAGGCAGACGTCCCAATACTTTTGGTAAAATAGTGTAGGCGGGGCAATAGAAATTCCATTTCAGATATGCAATAGTAACAAGAAGAGTTATAGAGGGAACAATCTCATCTAGACGAATCTAGAAGAAAAGACATGGTACAGGTGACTAGCTAGGATACAAAAGTCCTTTCCAAGAGACTCCGCAAAAGGCAGGACCAAATGCAATAAAAAGGAGTACAATTTTTTTTAGAGTTTTTAATTCAGAACCTGATGTAGAGTGGCTTTATATTTCACGTCCGATTTCTGGTTTAAGATGTTTGGGATTAAAGCCCTTTCAGGACATCTCACTCGAGGGCTGTGAACATGTGTGTAGCACATTGGAGGCTCATTGTCAACAGTTCTGACCGTAGATAAAGTGACAGGGAAAGGAGTGATGTCGGAGTAGTTGGCAATGCTACGTAATGTTATGCTTTGTGCAACATAAGCATGCATATACTGTTGTGGGACGTCACTGTTGCATAGTTTCTTAAGCTTAGTTGCACCCTAAGGGCCCAGAGTTTTGCAGAGATCTTCAGTGGGAATTGTGTTCCTCTTAGAAGTATTTTCAGGTTAATCTTCAGAAAAATCCAGATTATGTTTTGGAACCAAATTATACATTTCTTTGTTTTCACGGCAAAAACACAATCAGATTAGAAAATAGATATCCTGGATGCTTCAAACAGAATCCTTGTATGTATAAGCAAGACATGCCGTTTGGCATTATGTTG
Organism: Glandirana rugosa; assembly: GCA_018402905.1. Lineage (NCBI taxonomy): Eukaryota > Metazoa > Chordata > Amphibia > Anura > Ranidae > Glandirana > Glandirana rugosa. Next base: position 500,783 of record BLSH010507885.1, read on the forward strand.
GCCTCATAAATGAAGGGGTTTTTTTTTTTTATACCCAGATTCAAGTTCCATTCTATTCTCCCTCTTTAACCTGCTGCTCATTGGAATCTACCAAGTTGTGATAACCGAAGATTGGAACACATGAATACTCCTTACTGTGTAGTCTTTCTGGTTATGGATGAGTGAAAGCTTGACCTATGTAACCCATGGCATGGAATCAAGAGACAAGTCTGGAAATGGGGTGGAATAAAGAGGACTATCAGAACACTACAGACCGTGAAATCCACATCTTAGAAGTTAGGCAAGACCGAAGCCAAATACTTTTGCTCATGGTATGAAATCCACAAACCCTTACCAGATTTTTTTTTATTATTTAGATGTATTTACTGTGAGAAGTTATTTACTAGTTCTGGAAATTGCAAAGGCGCTGATGTATTCACTACTGACTCTTTCAATGCTGTAGTCCTGAATGAAAGCGTATAGGTATTGGTTTCCAAAAATCCAACAGTATTATATATAGAACCTCCAACACATCTTTTCATTGGTGGGGCTGGGTTTAGAGATGTGCAGAGATAGTAACTCTAAGCCACTTGAGCCTGTCCCATTACTGTGATCAAGTGTAGCTGGCAAGATTAAATCCACTATGGTAGCAATTCAATGAACAGGACTCACTAGAATTTTTATGAATGAGAAGAATAAGATTTATGTTTTAAAAGCAACCAAATACAGTTAAAAGTTTGACTGAAAAAAAAGAAACTAGCCAGAAGGCTGCCAGAAAAATGTAGCATGCAAGTAAAAGAAAATTCAAACATCAGAGGTCTTCTCTGTTGATGAAAGGTGAAACCAAAATCTGGAATCTTTAAGCGCGATTTCATAGAATAGGAACCCGCCACACTTCAAGGTGCTCCAAAGGAATAAGACAATTTCCAAATGAATGGACCATCACTCATATGATTCTTGCCTCTTAGGGCCTCTCTTGTTCTTATTTCGCCCACTAGCCTTTTTCTTGCCACGCTTACGCTTAGGTTGGTCTTCCTCACCATTCTCCTCCTGTAGAACAATATCCCCCATCACAAAAATGGAGCAAGTGAGAAACAAAAACATGATCATCCTCCCAAACAAACTATGTACAAAAAGACTTCCCTTTAGGAGACATGGGGGTTTCTGTTTAACAATAAATGCAAATTAAAAGATGATCCATCCTAGTATTTTAGATTAACAGTTCATTAGTTAAATGGGACCTTCAGTGTTCCTGCATTTTTATAAATCTGTACGGCCTCAATCTTTATTGCAAACATACCACATATTTGGGGTATCAGGGCATACATTGGATTGAAATTGAAGGGAAAAAGAAAAATGCATTTCTTTCTGAACTGCCCTTGATTAATAGCACTAATCTACTGCAAATTAGCAGCGTGAGGTATTAAAGCTTTCACTTTCCATCAGAGGAGGCTTAAGGCTGACCGGCCAAGATTTGAGCCATGTATGGGCAGGCTGAATATAGCAAGTTGATCGATTGATCATCTTGGGTACAACCAGCCTGCCGAATTTTACATGCGATTATCGCTAGTGACTTGTATAACCACTAGCAATAATCACGGTCTTCTCCTGGCAGGGATGGCTTTGCTCTGTGTATGGCCCGCTTTATTGTAATCAGCTGGAAATGTTCATGGCTTGTGTGATCAGAGGACCGGCTGCAAAACAGGAAGCAGTAGCTGGCTCCCAATCACTTCTCACTAGTCAACGCAGTTGTGCTGACCAATGACTGCTTGCCACTGCAAACATGGATACTTACTACAGGGCTGTGTACTGTGGTGTAAGAGCTACTACACTGGCACACAGGGCATCATTTGCTATATGTAGTGGGGTCCAAATGGGTGGCCTGATGTTTGGGGTTAGTACACCTTTTCATTTTTCAAAGGTGTAACTATCCTTTAAAAAGGTTTTGGAAAAGAGATTTAACCTCTGCATAAGGAAAAGTTTCTGGGTTGGGTTTCAGAATACACAAAATATTACTGTAAGACATAACATTGTGGATTGTTGATCCAGGGAGTATAGGATTGCCCTTAGGGGGCTTTTTTCCACAGCTGGAGTAAATTTTATACAGGTTGTTAGCCTTCTAGTTCAAGTGTGGGTTTGGAGCTCTGAGGGTTTTCATTTTTTTTCCTTCTGGTTTAACTCTTTGGATATGGGTTTCTTTTTTTAACTTAAAAAAAAAAAAATAAAACAGCGACAGCATATGTAACAAAGGTGAAAGGCTCATTTATAACTGACATTTACAGACTTTTACTGTGAAAGTGACTTTTTACATTTAAATCCAATTCTGTTGAGAGAGAGTAAGACTGAGAAGATACATTCCTGTAAGGCCCCTTTCACACTGGGGCTGGCGGGCGGCAGCGGTAAATCCCCGCTAGTCTCAGCGGGGATTTAGCGCTGTTATAGAGGCGCTACGGCGCCGCTATGCAGGCGGGTGCGGGGCACTTTTAACCCCCCCACAACGGGTTAAACAGGGGTTAAAAGTGCCGGCGCTCCCGGAGCGGTGTACAGCCGCTACGGGAGCGCTGCCCATTGAATTTAATGGCAGGAGCGGTGGAGGAGCGGTGAATACACCGCTCCCCACATTCCTGAAAAATCATGCTTGCATGATTTTCTGAAGCGCTGCGCTAGCGCAACGCCTCAGTGAGAAAGCATCCATAGAGATGCATGAAAATAATATTTAGAGCGTTATTACAGCGGTAATTTTAGCGCTTTACCGCTGTAATAACGCTCCAGTGTGAAAGGGGCCTTAATGTCAATGGGCATGTGTGTTTTTTTTTTAATCTAGCTAAGAAAAGAGAGGAAGGGCTACAGCACTTGTAACATATGTGGTGAGACATTCATGTGTCTACTATGAAAGTGACTGAACAATTAATGCAAAGCCTGTTGACAGAAAGAGAAAAGGCAACCTCTTCAGATACTATATACTTTACAAGGTTTTCTGTAGCAAACTACTATATATTCTAACCTTCTTTTGTTCTAAAGTGAAGCTGGTAATGTCAGTCTATTAGGGTCCTTTCACATGGGCTTGTCAGTGTATGGACTCCGCTTTGCTCAGCAGGGATCGATCTGCTGATCCCCGCTGAGCAGGTGGATGACAGATCAGTCTCTGCTTACTGTGCGGAGATGGACAGGTCAGAGCCCCGCTGTCCTCTATGGAGATCGGATGAAAATGGACCGCCTGTCTGTTTTCATCCGATCGGATTCTCCAGACAGATGGAAAATAGGGTTTCCATCCATCTGGATTTCACGGACAGGATTGGATAGCAGCAGGTATCAGTGGACATGTCAACTTCCAAGTGGGAATAGGAACCTGTCAAAACCAGGTGCAAACAAGCAGAATGTCCCCTTTTGGGGAAGCTACACTTTAAGCTTAATTCACAAAAGCTTTACTACAAGAATAACAGGAAACAGGGAAAATAACAGTCCCTTTTTTAAATATAGTCTTATCCTGGCGTTTTAGATTTGTGAATGGAGCCTATTATAGCAACCCTTAACACATGAGAACCTAATAGACTTCATAGTTATATTTAAAGGCCCAAAAGGGGCCAAATCATTGAAGTGTTTTGTACTGTTCAATAGATGCAAAAAATACATGTTGAGCCGGCTATTCACATCAGGCTACCTCTGATCGGTCATGTTTAGAGGCAGAAAAACAGAAAAGTCCTTTATCGTTTTTCGTTTCCGGACCGGGACAGACTCAGTGGTTAGTGGATGCAAATGGACACACATCCTTTGACATCCACCTGCCTATAGACTTGCATGTTGTGATTAGGTCCAACAGAAAAACCTGACAAGCAGACCCAATCTGAAAACCTGTGCAAAAGGGGTCTAATGTGGAAGGAAAGGGGGGATTACTCAGTTTCTCTATAAATACAACATGGTGAGTAATCACTGTCAACCTAGGATGGGAAGTGGGTCTGTGGTAGACTGATCAGATTAATGAAAAGAGGACAAAGCTTGTAGAAGGGAAAAAAAAAAACAAATAGTGAAGCAGCCACCACATCTAAAGCGCTGATCGGGAGTCAGTAAGCTGCTGATTTTCCAGCATGCTCGTCTGAGAAGCCATTCGAATGGCTGGCTTCTGTCAGACAGACAGACTGACATACACACGGGCCAAATGTAAGTTTTTTTTTTAACCACTTCAGGCAGAGTCACGTCATATGACGTCGCTGCCTTTGAGCCTGGATATCTGAAAGGTGCGGATTCACCGCAAGATCACTTTTATCAGCGGCGGAAGAGGTGCCCCCCCCTCCCGCCGCTTTCCGGACCCGCTGGTAGCGGCAGAGATGATCGGTTCCTCTCCCCCTAGTGTCTGTGAGCCGCCCGAGCGGCTGAAGCTGCTCACTTGGCTCCATAACACGGCAGGGCGGAAATGACGTTACTTCCGCCCAATGGTCTTAAAGGGCCCATTTTTTTGGCACTGTCATTTTTTTTCAAATTATTATTATTTTTTTTTTTTGCATTTTACTGTACATACGAGATCGGAGGTCTTTTTGACCCCAGATCTCATATTTAAGTGTTCCTGGCATGCTTTTTTCTATTACAAGGAATGTTTACATGTCTTGTAATAGGCATAAAAGTGATCAAACAGTAAAAAAAAAAAAAAAAAATTTAAAGTGCCTCATCCCCGCAAGCTGCACGCAGAAGCGAACGCATACATAAGTCCCGCCTACATATGAAAACTGTGTTCAAACTGGTAACCTGTAGAATTTTTTAAACGTCCCCAATGGAGATTTTTAAGTTGCAAAGTTTGTCACCATTCCACGAGCAAACGCAATTTTGAAGCATGACATGTTGGGTATCATTTTACTCGGTGTAACATTATCTTTCATAATATGAAAAAAAAACTGGCCTAACTTTACTGTTTTCTTATTTAACTAAAAAAAACTGTGTGACAAAGTTTTGCAGTGACCACCATTTTATTCTCTAGGGTAGGGGTAAGCAATTAGCAGACCTCCAGATGTTGTAAAACTACAAGTCCCATCATGCCTCTGGGTGTCATGCTTGTGGCTGTCAGGGTCTTGCTATGCCTCATGGGACTTGTCGTTCTGCAACAGCTGAAGGCATATCCCTGCTCTAGGGTGTTAGAAAAAAAAAATGTATATAATATATGTTTGGGGGTTCCAATTAATTTTAAAACAAAAAAAAAAAAAAAGTTTCAACTCTTAAACACCGAACCCAAAAAACAGGCTCGGTCTTGAAGTGGTTAAATTGCCCGATTTCTCCCAACCAGGGCAGCCATCAGACATTTTGGGGCCCCCTTACATAGCTTTAGGTCTGGGGCCCCTTATACAGCCCCCCCCCCCCCCCAAGTTCGGACTACCAACATTCCCCTGGCCCACTCTATTGTCCCGGTTTTGGGGTTGTGTTCGATATGCGCAAAGAAAGATCACACAACCCCACAAACGTGACAATAGATTTGGTACCAGGAGTGGGGTTGACTTGTGCAAATAAGAGATACAAAAATGATGCATAATTGTGCTAGACGGTTTGTGCTGGGTTTAATGTTGTGTACTTGTAGAATGGACACCGGCTTGCGATTTTGTTTGATAAATTGGGCGAGAGACTGATATACAAATGAAACTGTTGTATCTTCAGGAAGCCTCAGTTTGCAATAGTAATAACATTTGCCTCGGGACTTTAGAAGTTTCAGAGCAATGAGACTATTTTGAATATGGAAAGCGATGAGCTGACCGCTCAGATTGATGGTTATGTGCATGTCCGAATTGTTTGAAGCTAGCTAACGGACATGGTACTTGTTTATATTGTCTATATAAAATGACAAGGTTACCTTAAGATAGATAGGTAATGCTTAGTATGATTTGTAAAATAAGATGTGTCACTTATGTTTGAGGGTCATCCTATATAAGTAAGTATTTGGGACTCAGAGATGGGAACACCTTCATTTGCAGATTCCTCCCTCCCTTTACATGCTCTATGTGTGTCTGTGTAAATAAAGAGAGGAAACAGATAAAGAGACAGACATTGCACCATTTGTAACCCCCCCTTAAAAAATTGTGCCTGTCTGGGAAGCAGGAAAGTTCTGAACATATAAGAAATATACTGTTAAATGTAATGCTTAAATGTGGGTTATAGAGAAGACCAAGGGAAATGTTTAATTATGTTGCAAAAATAAAATCTTAGTTGAAAATGGTTCGTTTTTTGCTGTGTAACTCTAGGATTCAGTTTAACCAAAGAAAGAAAAGGCTGATTGCGGCCGACACCCTTTAAGTTCCTAAAAGCAGCCATGATTATTATAATTATTTAAATGTTTAGTTCTCCATCCCAGCCTTCTGGGTGTGGAAATGGAGAAGGCTCCACCACTGATAAAAAAAACCTGGTCTTACCTTTTAATGAAAGCCATTTGAACAAGATAGTAAAAATTGTCTAAGCCTGGTGCTAACTAACAGTATATGATAGGACAAAAGTGAAAGATCACTGGAGATAAATGTGTCTATGTATGTATTGTCCTGATTGATGATTGTAATGAAGTGTGACACTTTAGAATACAACACTGTTTGTTTTATACGTTTTTTTTTCATTAATATAGAAGCCAGATCTGTTCCTAGAGGTTTCCAAGATTTGTATGGGAAGAGGTTGAAATAGAAAAATCAATATGGATTTGGTCATGTATAATATTTGCACACACTGCAAATGTTATTGTGAATGTTAACCATGGTGAATTATTGACAACTTTTGATGGACTCCTTTAACCACCTCCTATCCGCGCTATAGCCGAATGACGGCTACAGCGCGGCTCTAAAATGCCGGGAGGACGTCAATAGACGTCCTCCCATTTGGCTTGTGCTGTGCGCGCTCCCGCGGGCGCGAGCGGCATGTGCGGGCGCACGCTGCGGGAGCGTGCCCGCGGGTCGGGCGGACCCGATGTCCGCCGGAGACCCGCGATCTCCCTCCAGAGAGCCGGAACGGGGAACCGCCAATGTAAACACGGCGGTTCCCAGTTCTGTGAGGGGGGGCATGCCAGATCTACTGATCCCCGTCACTGGGATCAGTTAGATCTGTCATGTCCCTGCCAACCCCGCCCCCCCACAGTTAGAACACACCCAGGGAACATTTTTAACCCCTTCACTGCCCCCTGCAGGTTAACCCCTTCACTGCCAATGACATTTATATAGTAATCAGTGGATATTTACATTTCTGATCGGTGTATAAAGGTCATTGGTCCCAAAAAAGTCCGACATGTCCGCCCCAATATCGCAGTACCGATAAAAATCACAGATCGCCACCATTATCATTAAAAAAAAAAAATAAATAATAAAAACGCCATAAATCAATGTCCATAGTTTGAAGGCGCTATAACTTTTGCGCAACCCAATCAATAAACGCCGATTGCGATTTTTTTAACCAAAAATAATATGTAGAAGAATATATATCGGCCAAAACTGATGAATGAATTTGTTTTTTTATTTTTTATTTTTGGATATTATAGCAAAAAGTAAAAAATAGTTTTTTTTCAAAATTGTCGCACTTTTTTTGTTTATAGCGGCGATCAGAAATGACGCAGAGGCGATCAAATACCACCAAAAGAAAGCTCTATTTGTGGGAAAAAAAAAAGGATGTCAATTTTGTTTGGGTACAACGCCGCACGACTGCGCAATTGTCATTCAAAGAGTGACAGCGCTGAAAACTGAAAATTGGTCCGGGCAGGAGGGGGGTTTAAGTGCCCAGTAAGGAAGTGGTTAATGAAACTCCACGTGGTGATTAATTAATGAGCTCATTTGGGTAGAAAGGAGTGCACTCTCATTAAACAACATGGCCATATGTTTTGTCTGGGAAGTGTTTTGAATATGTGTTTTGTGCTAACCATTTATTTATTTCTAGGTGGGAAATCTAATGATAATGCACTAAGACTTTTAATTTTGTTTAGTTCCTAGATAATGCTAAACAGCATCAATCCACCCATCTGAAATGCTTTGATGTCCAAGAACTAAAGACAAAGATTACAGCATACATTGACTACTTGCATCATCTTAATTGTTGATATTTTGATTGTTTTGGTGAATGTAATGACAGTTTTATTAGAACTGATTGTAAAACAGAGCAGCTAATAATTTTGATGCTACGTGATGGGTATTCAAGTTTTTTTTCCTTCTGAGTAAGTTGAATTTGAAACATATTTCTAATGGTTTGGAGGGTATAAGAAAACCCAAACATAATAGGTTCATCTTCCTCTACTGTCCCTTCCTGTGTGTATTTAGCTTGATTTATAACAGGATCTAGTTTAATAGATTCTGACATAATAATTGCAATTGCCTGTAATGCAGAACCACTGTTGGAGTATGTGAAAAAAAGAATAAACAGAATCCACAGGATGTGCACAGTATAGGAAAAGAACGAGTGATACTAAAAGTAAAAGGTTTTACACAACTGGTGTTTGGTTTGAAGTATACTTTTCTATATGAATGACCATTTAATTCAAGCGAATCATGTCATTCATTGTGAAAAAAGTCCTTCAAAATAAGGTACTGTAAATTTTGATACAACTATATATATATATATATATATATATATAAATGACACTTAGTGATCCTTTGGCCACCACATTTGATACACATGATTATGATATGAAATAGGTTCCCAGGTTTAGTTTTCCCTGACTCTCCCCCATTGCTTGGGTGTGGGACTGGCATATAGCGTATACTGACACATTAGGTGTGGGTAGTTTGTACACACATATTGGGGTCAGTGTAGCCAAGAGCCATTTAGCCTGCCAGAATGTCTTTAGTGGGGGGGGGAGGGAGGGAGGAAATACACACATTAGGTGATTTGAAGTTGGGCCTATGGTTGGACATTGTTAAATTTAGATAAAAGCTGAGTTTTTCCTTTTAGTGTTAGGCCAGGTCACTAGGGCTTGTGGATTTAACTGTTCAGAAATCGAAATCCATGATGGACTATATTGTCAAGTATGGAAGTTTGGACTGGCAGTCTTGGTAACGCACCTGCCTTGACGTCAACCACAAGCATATTGGAGAAAGGAGACAAACACTTTTGACAGCAGCAACCGTCTATAAAGACTTTGTCAATGATCAGCAGCTGAATTGTTGGTGCAAGTTACATCTGTTCTGATGGTTGAATACCTGAACTGTTCCATCCACTATCATGGTCAAGTACCTGAACCTAATGGCGAAGTAGCTATACGGTTTTATCTGTTCTGATGGTCAAGTGCCTGAACTGTCTAACGTTCCAGCTACTATGAGGTCATGTGCCTGCACGTCTATGACTTGTGAGCTGCAATAGTCCAGAGGATATGAACTTTGTATTCTACAGTTCTTTCAGTTCTACAGCGTTGCAACTGTTGTTCTGCAGCTGCGATCTGATCACCAAATGTTTAGGACTTTGTTGTCCATCACCAGGTATGGAGGACTTTGACAAATTTCTACACGTTTAAACTCTTGGAAAGAAAAGTTTGATGTTCAATCATACCAACTCCTGTGCTTTAGAAAGGAGAAGTTTGAGTAAGTGAACGTGTCTTGTAGAGTAAGCCGATACAATCCCGACTTTTTATATTTTTATTGGTTTGAATTTTTTGATATGTAACCTGATTGTCTTCTGGTGGTTTGAAGAGGAAAGATTTCGTGTCCTCAACCATAC
>BLSH010507885.1:554240-564468 GCA_018402905.1 Glandirana rugosa
CGAACATATAAGTATTTTTTTCAGAGATTACAAAGACTACCCAATCACATACAAGGAAAACAAAAACTGCATTTTTTTTTGCACATGATTGGATGATGGAGGTCAGCAGAGCTCCCCCTTATTTACCAAGCTCTGGAGCAACTTCACTTGCAAAGTGCTCAGTTCTATGTGCATTTAGTAAATCCACCCTTATTACATTTAGTAAATTCACCCCATTACATGTAGTAAAATCTGTAATTTCGCCAGATTTTTAGAGACTTTTTTTATGAATATACAAGCATATACATCATTTGCTGCAAAAAAAAAAAACTCCCAATCATTCCAAACATAATACGATGTACATGCATATCACAATGGCCTAATCCCTTGTTAGAACATATGTCATATGTAGTGGCGGGGATACCCTACTTTTTCTCACAATTATTTTTAGACATATCTTCCAACTGACAAGTTCCCAATGACATCATTGACCTTTTTAGCTATCTATAAGGGGATAATTCTTCCCAGTGACCACAAGTGTAAGGAGCATTCTTCCCATTGGCCATCACACTAATGTATCAGGAGTTGTAGATATAGTCATTTTTAGCAGGGGTTCCCTGAGACTGGAAAATATCTTCGAGGGTTGCTCTGTGTTGAAAAGGTTGAGAAAGACTGCTTGAAAATGTAACTAAAGGCAAAACTTTCTTTTTCATTTTGGATAGAGTAATGGAGGGTTAGAACCCCTGTCAGTTTTTTGTCATCTGTATCCTATTGAGGAGATTTCCCCTCTCTTCCAGTCCCATTGCCAAGACAGGACCCCCAGGTTACCAGAACGACTGTCCCTATTGGAAGATTTCCACTGTATTACTTTTCTGGGAACAACCCAAAATTTTTTGTATTTTCTTTTCATTTCACTTTTAATGATAATAATAAACAGGACAAATAGAGAGGGTGAATCTCCCTAATGAGGGCACAGATAGCAGTAAAAACCTTTTAGTTATATTTTAAGTAAATATGAAATATCTTTTTGTATCAACAGACAATGTTTTATTTATTTATGTATTTATATGTGTATCAGTTTTTATACTATTTTAATTTAATTTTTGACATTTATAAAGATATTTTGTATTTACTTAATTGAACTTTGTTGTTTTTGATACCCAACATATGTCCTGTGAAAGCATACCCTATGGTTTCATGAGATAAATACAGCATATTTCAGCAAAATAACGCATACTGTATTTTTGAAGCATTTTTTTGTGAATTCCAGAAACATGTTTGAAAAATGCTATGCAGTATTTTACTGCATTTCTTTAAGATACAGCTTTGTGGATGGAGCCCATTGTAACATGCATTGCATTAAGGTAGTACATTCATTTTAAAGAATAATTCCAGGTATGAATATTTTACATTTACAGTTATATTAGTCCAGGTATACAGGTATACATACCTGGCTTGCTGACTCAATATTGTGGAAAGGGGGGGCACTCGCACTACACTCACCCTCGGCGCTCGCTCGATTGACCGTGGCGATCCACTCGCACCAACCCCCCCCCCAGCCGGGCTATCCATGGCGTTATCTTATGCTGTGGTGTGGGAAGGAGAGCAATGGCCAGCTGAATCCAGGGTAGGGCTCCAGGAAGAGGCTGTTGCTGATGGGGCTGTTGTTTCTCCTCCTGGCCGAACAGGAAGTGGGTCCTGAGACCCGATTGGCTGGGAGTTCTAAGACTCCTAACCACTTCCTGATTGGCCAGGAGGAGAAGCAGGAAGATATTAGCGAATATTAATTTACTAATGTCACACAACTGGGTGGGCTCAGGGCTCTGCGCCCTGAGCCCACCCTTTTTTGAAGCCAATAAGAGCCTCAGGTGCTTAAAAAACAAAACAAAAAAAGCCCCATTGAAATCCATGCGTCCAGCGCCCTGCATGGAGATATTAGGGCGCATGGATTAGGGGGCTGCGCCCCTAATGAAGTAGACACCACTACTCCAGGCATCTTCACTTGCTTCTAGATCCCATGCTGAGCAGCTGCCCTGCTGTATTATGAACAAAGGAGGTTGGCCACTTAGCACAGGAGCCATTCAGAGAATGTTTGCATGTTCTGAATGAATGCAAAGCATTCTCTGATTGGACAAGATGGATAAGCAGAATTCTGACTTAATGCTTTCCACCACATCCAATCAGAGAATGCTTTGCATTTACTGAGAAAATGAAGAGAATTCTCAGGATTTTGCTCATGGTGAGCAGGCAACCTCTAATGAAGGCAATATCTGCACATTAAAACATATGTAGCCTCTCTGCCTTCAGCTAAAGTTTTTTGTTGCGCCTAACCCAACAAAAATTACTCAAAAGTGTTTGCCATGATAAATCATATGATAAATTACAAAACAGTAAATAAATACATATAAAAGTCAAAATAAAATAACTACTGTGCAAATGTGCAAAAAATCCAATATAGTAAACATGAATATCTCAGCCTCTGGATTTATTCATCTTTATAGCGTGACTCTCAGTCACAATTTACCTTTCAGTTTATCTTCCCCAAGCAAATTGTACAGTGACTCCCACCACCAGCACACTCATGTGCTCACCTCCAGATATAGATCTGCAAATATTCAGGTCACACACGCTTTTCCCTTTTCGGGACTATACTCTAATTCCACCCCACCAAGACTTCTCTCCACTCTTTTCCTCCTGTGGACTCTCAGGGTGGAATAAACTGTATTCACTTAGGTAGGCGTATGGCCCTGTAAGGGATCACTGTTCTCCTTGCAACCTAGCTCACACAGCGCAAGGGTCCCATATAGTGTAGTAAATTTAAAAACCTCCTTTATTATGTATAAAATTGCACTTACATAGATAAAAGCAAAGAGAGGCACTTTTGACAGCAGGGCCCCTGCTTCCGCATCACTTCTGGCTTTGGCAAACACGTCACCTGACTCAGGGGTATTTTGACATTTTTATATATTTATTTTGTGTTTTGTAGATTATCATATGATTTATCATGATGAACACTTTTTGAGCAATTTTTTTGGGGGTAGGCGCAACAAAAAAACGTTTGTTTTTACTTATATTAACATATTGTGGGAACACAATTTATTTGTTTGCAGCCACTCATTAATATTTTTTATTCTTATTTTTAATGTTATATTTATTATTTACTCATTATAGGGAAAATATAGGTAGCACAGGACTGTATTCATATTTGTCAGTATCATAGAAGTGTCTATTTAAATATAATATTTACTAGACTGCATAATTCAGTACTCTTGGGTCTCTCTTGGGATCTGGTTAATGTTTGCTTCTGTCTGCTGCTGGGAAGTGTACCTGGCAATGGTGTGGGAGGCTGTACTTATCATAGTTATGAATATTTAGGTCTCCCTGGCCAACCACTAGGAGGTTTAGTTCCAGTGGTGCAGGCGGGAAGAAGATTTAGAAATACAAATGGTCAGACCTGGTGACCTTGGGGAGTCAGTCTTCCTCCAGACCTCCTACATGGGGAAGGATGTATGTGGCTATCAGATCCTCCTAGACCTGCTGCCTGAACAACAGGGTTACCATTTGCCTGGTTGGAAGCCTACTATGCTGAACAAGGGAATTAATGTTGTTCCTTGGAGGAACTTCAAGTTGTAGTAAAGGCTCAAGGTTTTTTACCTTCATGCATTCTATGCATGAAGGTAAAGAACCTTCTGTGTGTAGCAGCCCCCCCAGCCCACCTAATATTTAGACTCATCTCCATCCAGCAATGTACACGAGAGCAGCAGCTCTCCCGGGATTTCACAGAATGCTGGGTTGGCTTGAAAGTCCTCTATCTGTGAAGACTGTAGGTAGTTTTTATTCCTAATCTGGAGTCTGCCAAATCCATGAGTGTCCTGTACACTAACGATCTCTCCCAGGAGTGTTGAATGAGATTCAATAAACTCAATTTCTTGCACTGCAAAGTGACATGCGTTCATCTGCCCAGATTGCTCCACTATTGTTGAGGACTATACTCTGAGGTGTTGACACATATTCAAAGCATGGTAACCAGCCCCTTCCATAGCATCCTCAACTTTATTCAACATTTTATTGGCTACAAGAACCCAACCAAGTAGTGTAGAAGGCATTAAAATGCACAAAACATGTGAGAAAACAGGCATCAACACATGAAGAATGTGCATAAAAATGTTTAACACACATGGAATAGTGTAAAGCCAGCCTTTATGTGCATTGCCTGCATTACTGCAACAAAATGGTTTGAATGAGCAATAGGGCTGATTTACATGGGTGCAAAGAGATGTACGCTGTGAAAAATTATCATCTCTATGTATCTAGGAGTGAGATGTGTTTATGCATAGCCTCCTGTATGGGTCAATGACAGCCTGTTGTGGTACGATGGTAACTGCTCATCTAAGACCCCATACACACTATACAACTTTTATTGTCAGATTCCTTCAGATTTACCAAAACCATGTAGTGCAAGAGCCTGCCTGATTGCATATAAATTGAAACTCTTAAGGTTTGACATCATATTATATAGTTTTGGTAAATCTGAGGGAAAAAATCGACAGAAAATTGGATAGTGTGTACATGGGGTTGGTGTTTACACTAATGCATCTGCACCCCTGGATGAAGACAAGGTCAGTTCATCTGTTAGAGTACGCATGCAAATGCTAACATGTGCAGTTACCAGCATATGGTCACAGCCTGCCATTGGTTTGCACAGGCGGCTGTATGCAAACACCTGTCACTCCTAGGCGCAGAGAGATGTTCATTTTTAACAGTGTACTGTTCTCTGCACCCATATAAACACAGTAGTACTAAAGCCTCCTTTTTTTTAATTTTTATTAAAATGGCAGCCCTGTTAATCACGAGCCAATTATTAATTATTTGCCACAATGCCAACAAACACTCATGTTGTCTTCATCTAAATGGGACAGTCCCCAGTTTCCTCTCTATGACTTTCTTCAATATTTGGAAAAAAGTCTCCTGATCCTCTCCTTGGGACCACATGTCCATAGCTCCCAACTGTCCCTAATTGTTAGGGACTGTCCCTGATTTGGAAAAATGTCCCTCTGTCCCTCATTGCTCTTCATTTGTCCCTCATTTTGGCCTGATGCACATACCTATATTTAAAATGTACTATTTATCAAAGTGTTTTACAGTGCTAAACCTTTCATCCAATTTCTAAATTGCTGCATTTGTAAATTTAAAAAGCCAATATAAAGGAACAGAAGTGGTAAAAAAAAAAGTACTTGTGGATTTAACTAATCATTTTTTCTATAATTCTCCTTTAAGGGGGCATGACAGGGGGTGTGTCCTATGCCTACCTACTTTTGCTAATACAGTATCTCACAAAAGTGAGTACACCCCTCACATTTTTGTAAATGTTTTATTATATCTTTTCATGTGACAACAGAAGAAATGACACTTTGCTACAATGTAAAACAGTGAGCGTACAGCTTGTATAACATTTTAAATTTGCTGTCCCCTCAAAATAACTCAACACACAGCCATTAATGTCTAAACCACTGGCAACAAAAGTGAGTACACCCCTAAGTAAAAGTGTGGCCACCATTATTTTCCAGCACTGCCTTAACCCTCTTGGGCATGAAGTTCCCCAGAGCTTCACAGGTTGTCACTGGAGTCCTCTTCCACTCCTCCATGACGACATCATGGGGCTGGTGGATATTAGACCTTGCGCTCCTCAACCTTCCATTTGAGGATGCCCCACGGATGCTCAATAGGGTTTAGGTCTGGAGACATGCTTGGTCAGTCCATCACCTTTACCCTCAGCCTCTTTAGCAAGGCAGTGGTTGTCTTGGATGTGTGTTTGGGGTCGTTATCATGTTGGAATACTGCCCTGCAGCCCAGTCTCCGAAGGGAGAGGATCATGCTCTGCTTCAGTATGTTACAATACATGTTGGCATTCATGGTTCCCTCAATGAACTGTAGCTCACCAGTGCCAGCAGCACTCATGCAGCCCCAGACCATGACACCCCCATCACCATGCATGACTGTAGGCAAGACACACTTGTCTTTGTACTCCTCACCTGGTTGCCGTAACACACACTTGACACCGTCGGAACCAAATACGTTTATCTTGGTCTCATCAGACCACAGGACATGGTTCCAGTTAGCCATGTCCTTAGTCTGCTTGTCTTCAGCAAACTGTTTGCATGCTTTGTTATGCCTCATCTTTAGAAGAGACTTCCTTCTGGGACGACAGTCATGCAGACCAATTTGATGCAGTGTGCGGCATATGGTCTGAGCACTGACAGGCTGACCCCTTACCCCTTCAAACTCCGCAGCAATGCTGGCAGCGCTCATACGTCTATTTCCCAAAGACAACCTCTGGATATGATGCTGAGCACATGCACTCAACTTCTTTGTTCAACCATGGAGAGGCCTGTTCTGAGTGGAACCTGTGCTGTTAAACCGCTCTATGTTCCACCGTGCTGCAGCTCAGTTTCAGGGTCTTGGCAATCTTCCTATAGCCTAGGTCCTCTTTATGTAGAGCAACAATTCTTTTTTCTGATCCTCAGAGAATTCTTTGCCATGAGGTGCCATGTTGAACTTCGAGTGACCAGTATGAGAGAGAGAGTGATAACACCAAATTTAACACACCTGCTCCCCATTCACACCTGAGACCTTGTAACACTAACAAGTCAAATGACACTGGAGAGGAAAAATGGCTAATTGGGCATTGACATTTTCACTTAGGGGTGTACTCACTTTTGTTGCCAGCGGTTTAGACATTAATGGCTGTGTGTTGAGTTATTTTGAGGGGACAGCAAATTTACACTGTTATACAAGCTGTACACTCACTACTTTACATTGTAGCAAATTTTAATTTCTTCAGTGTTGTCACATGAAAAGATTTAATAAAATATTTACAAAAATGTGAGGGGTGTGCTCACTTTTGTGATATACTGTAGATGTCCCTCATTCCCATCTCAGAAAGTTGGGGGGTATGCATGTCCCATCATTCCCAATGCAAGTGTCATGGCATCATTATTTCTATTCACCTTGGTTGCACATGCTTGGCCGGTGTCAGCAGGTATACTGTGAGCGTGCACATAAAGTTGGCTCCGGCATGGCTCCATAGGACCCTGCAAGCAAGGGAGCCAAGTCAACCTTACAATGGAAATTAAAGTCAGTAATATGAGGACCTGGTCAAGGGAGAAATGCAAAAGCTTTAGAAAAATCAGAACCCAATGCAAATGCTGCACAGCATTAGCATCTTAATTAGCAAATATCACTTTAAAGGAAATTTGTAATGAAGAAATATGGGAGATAATATTACTAACTACGTCTAAGGCCCCTTGCACATGGGTCATTTATTCACAGGTGTAGCGTCCAGTCCCGCTGCCTGCAGCCTCTTAAAGTTTATTGCAGGCTGAAATACGCTGCAGGGATGGATGCTGTACCGAGTGTTACTTGTGTATAGGGCCCTATAGGTTCAGGGATGCCCCGGAGTAAGGGTGAATTGACAACACAAATAGAAGGGTAGGAAGGTATGGAATATTTTGTCTATGGAATCCTGGTCCTCCACCAGTAGTTACAGGATTAGGACATGTTCACACTGGTACAACACGAAAGTCGCAATTTTGCCATATGACTTTGGTCTGACTTCCATGTGACTTCAATGCGACTTTAATAAACAGGATCCGATTTTGATCCAACTTTGAGATGAGTGCAACTTGTCCTTTGATCAATCTAAACAATTCATTTGGTATGGATGAAACTTCACGCCAAAGTTATAAAAAAATCGCACAGAGTCCCCCCCAATCCATACCAGGCACTTATAGTCTGATATGGATCTTGAGGGGGAACCCCATGCCAATTTTTATTTCTAAAATAGCGTGGGGTCCCCCTCAAAATCCATACCAGACCCTTATCTGAGAATGCAGCCTGGCAGGTTAGGAAAGGGGGGGTGAGACCCTCAACATGGGGGGGGTGGGTGCTTTGGGGTGGGGGGCTCTGACCCCCACCCCAAAGCACCTTGCCCCCATGTTGATGGGGACAACGGCCTCTTCCCCACAACCCTAGGCTGCGGATGTGTGGAGTCTGTGGGCGCAAGCTTTATTGGAATGTGGAAGCCCCCTTTAACAAGGGGGCACCCAGATCCCAGCCCCCCATGAGATGGTTTTTGATAAGTCCTTTATTTAAAATGACTAATGTCCCCCGTGGTAGCTCCAACATTAATCACAATGTCTCCTGCCGCTGCCACCGACCCGCTGAAAAAAATAATGCTCCTCCTTTGATGCTGCCTGCTGCGATTCTGTCAGCTCCGGTGTCTGGCAGTTCTTTTATAGCTTTGGGGCGTGGCCATGCAGTGATGTAACTCAGAGACCATGCCCCCTTGTGATGTCATGGACCCATCATGCCCGGGTCCATGACGTCACAAGGGGCAGAGTCTCTGGGTTACATCACCGCATTGACACCCCCTATAGCTATATACGGTAAAACCTGTCAGACATTGGAGCTGCCAGAATGGTGGGAGCATTTGTTGGGGTAGGAGCATTTTTTTGTGATGGACGTTGGATCTACATCGGGGGGGACATTATTAATTTTTAATAAAGGACTTATTCATTTTTAATAAAGGTCAAAAACTGCCTCATGTTTTTGTTACACTACACTTTTTTTTGGGTGAATGGGTAGGGGTACTACCCCATACTCATTGACATATGGGAGGCGGGATCTGGGGGTCCCCTTTCTTAAAGAGGGCTTTCAGATTCTGATAAGCCCCCCACTTGCAGACCCCCACAACCCCAACAACCACAGTTCAGGGTTGTGGGGAAAAGACCCTTGTCCCCATCAACATACCCATCGCCGCCTGCCCCCGCTCCTTTGAAAATAAAAAGTTAGCAGCTACACATACAGTAGCTGCTGACTTTTAACTTTAGGACACTTAACCTGTCTTGGAGCCCAGATCAGTGGACGAGTGCGGACTAAGGGAACCCAGACGTGTAGCCTTTGGGCTTCACGGCCGGGCCCCTACTGCGCATGTGCAAGCTGCCGCTGTGCTTTCTCATTGGCGGCAGTGGAGGAGGAGGAGGAAGCCCGGCTGCTGACGGCCACGGCCCTGGGCTCCTGGATGTGTGGAAAAGGTGGAAAAGGTGTCCGACCAGCGGAAGTTCCACTTTTGGGTGGAACTCCGCTTTAAGTTCCACGGTGAGTATAACAAGCATGCTATGCTGCATATACAGACTGATTTTACTGTTGTGGGTTTAGTAACACTTTAAACAGTTTTGTTCTAGACCATCAAAAGTCACTTTACGTTTTCCTGGTTTGTTGGACACAAATTGCTTCTTTATAAATACATGCGCTACATTTGTCAAGTTCTTTCAGCAGTTTTTTAAAGCAAGAATTATCTGTCATACTGCACAAAAAAAATGTCTGTTGAAATGTAGACTTTTCACAGTTTCACTTCTTCATAGTATGACCACAAGGCCGCTAAATGCAAATGAAATAGTTCTTATACTGTATTACATCATGTATCATCTTTTAACAGAAAAGTGTGGAAATCTTAAGAAACAAACATGCATACTCACCTATATGGCTGCAGCATGGATCCGATGCTGCAGCTGTGCCCTGCAGGCTTTACACCAAGAACTGAGCAATCAAAAAATGCTGGTTGCTCAGCTCTCAGTCTTCAGTGAGCCGGTGATTCCAAGTCACCAGCTCTGTACGCTGCCCCTTCAGCACTCACACTGGACTGGGCTGTGGAGGGGGTGGGAGTGGCTGGCTCAAGCTCTCAGTGATGCGCTGAGAGGCCGAGCCAGCTGCCTGTCAGATATCTGGGTGGATCTCAACCAGGGCCGATCCTAGGGTCACAGACGCCTGGGTGCAGAAATATTTCTGGCGCCCCACATGGGCGTGGTCATCTTACTAACTCCTCCCCTTTACAAATGTTTCTATGGCAATGACTTAAACACAGAGATGCTCCCCTAAGGATTCTTTGTTACCTTGGGATCCTCCCACGATCTCATAACAATAAACAAAATACAGGAAGAGAGTACTCTAATGGGACCTGGAGGGGATCTCTCTAATGGACACAAAGTGGGCTTCTGTTAGAGAGAGCCCCTAGACATACTGCAGACATGGTACAAGAGATGGTCAGAGACTGCGGACATGATACAAGAGACAGTCAGAGACTGCGGACATGGTGCAAAAAATAGTCAGAGGCTGCAGGCCTGATACAAGAGATGGTCAGAGACTGCGGACATGATACAAGAGATCAATGCATCAAATGCAGCCTACCATA
>BLSH010507885.1:565438-578921 GCA_018402905.1 Glandirana rugosa
CATGGTCAGAAGGACGGAAGACTGGTACATGGAAGGCAGGAAGACTGGTACATGGAAGGCAGGAAGACTGGTACATGGAAGGCAGGCAGACTGGCACATGGAAGGCAGGAAGACTGGTACATGGAAGGCAGGAAGACTGGTACATGGAAGGCAGGAAGACTGGCACATGGAAGGCAGGCAGACTGGCACATGGAAGGCAGGAAGACTGGCACATGGAAGACAGGAAGACTTGTACACAGAAGACTGGCATGTGGAAGGCAGGAAGATTGGCACATGGAAGGCAGGAAGAATAAGGCACATTTCAGGAAGAGAGAGGGGAGAGATCACTCACCGGAGGCATTGAGGCTCAGGAGACATCAGAACAGGAGCAATGGTTGCTTTGAAATCTCCCGCCCACACTACCTTCCCAGGCACAGATTGGCTGCACGCGGGGGTTGTGGGCGGGCACTGGGGCTGCCATGGGGAGATAGTGGGGCAGACCTAGCCTCCCTCCTTCTTTCTCCTCCTACGCCGGGATATACAGTGGATGTGTTCAGCGTGTCAGGATGTACAATGGGCGGGATGTAATCTTGCAGAGTGGCTCATCTCGGCAGAACACCGGCGCTCCCGACTAATGTGCGCTATTAGTAGAGCTGCCGCTGGCCCTGCTCAGAGTAAAGCGAGTGCAGTGTGACACACACACAAGGAGAGGAGCGCTTTGGCGCCCCCCTCTCTGCGGCGCCTGGGTGCGGTGCACCCCGCGCACCCGCCCAGGATCGGCCCTGATCTCAACATTATTGTTGGGATCTCTGCAGAGCCTGGGCTGACTCTGTGACATCAGCTGACAGCAGGCTTTAGCCCGCTGTTGGTTGAATGTGGGACACGAAGCAGCTTTGCCCATACTTCTCCTTTAAACTATGATGATGTCTTTGTTCTATTAATTATTATTCCGCAAAGATCAATAGTCATTTGTAAACAGAAAAATGATAGGGTCTCAGGTCCCATTTTATCTATCCTGACGCATGAGGTTGGGTTACAAATCTTCACATCCGGGTACATGTAGCAATGTGTGGGTTTAATGTATGTTATTGTATGTGTTTTATGCAGCCAATAACATGCCTTACGCCTCATACACACGCTTAAAAAAAACAATTTTGGCGTATTTTTGTTCAGCCTGCAAACACAACTGTATGTTAGCTTATGTGTGTATGCACACATAGGGCTTTACAGTCTTATTAGAAGAGGATTCATTACAAGCTGAAAAAATCATCCACAAAAAAAAAAAAAAAATCGCAAGCGGGAATGCGAGTCCCTGCTGCGCAAAGTGTGCATGGGACCTAAAACTACATGGCAATTATGTAATAATGCCTGAGGTTTATCAATCATAATATATATAATGTGACATTTTGCGAGGCGAGCTGGTAGATGGACGCTATGTGTTGCCTCGCATATGTTCATTTAGAGTGGACTAAGGTGGAATCCAGTCCAGGTTTTACCAGCCACCTGGGCAGGGTTGGTTCCGGACCGGATTTTGTGGTCCACTGGAGTCCACCATCAGGTGGTTTAAATAACCAGGTCTAGAGGAAAGATTTGCTCTGGCCTGGGACTCAGAGAACAATCAGCCTGAGAGTGAGCTGACACATGGAAGTGTGCTTATGGACTAAAGACAAAAAAAAGGTGTGCACTGCGTATGTTTTGTGGGTGTCTGGGAGAAGCCCTGCACCGCTCAGATAGGAAAAGCTGAAATGTTTAGTTAGTGCCTGTATGGCGAGGATTTATTTTCTGTTTTGTTTATTTGTTTTCAACATACAACCTTTTCAATAAACCTGGCAACAAGTCGGATTTTAAGAAAAACCTACCATGTGAACTACCTTTTTCCCAGGGAAGGGGATCCCCATTGAACTAATCCCTCACATGTGGTGGACTCGGCGGTCACCTTCCTGAACAAGCAGAAAGATTGAGGATGTAGTGAAAGCCCTGTTGCAGACCACTGCGGCCCAGCAAGAAAACAATCGCCAGCAGCAGGAAACTAATCGCCAAGTCGCACAGGCCATTGCAGCGCAGAAGGAAGCCAACCATCAGGTCCTGGTAGAGTTACAGAAGGGGTCCACAAGTCCATTACTGATGGAACAGAAAATGGTGCGTGCCAGCTATTTCCTGCAAAAGATGACATCTGCTGATGATGTGGAAGCACTTTGGAAAGAGTCACTGTTCGTGAAGGATGGCAAAAAGAGCAATGGGCAGGAATGCTAGCGCCTTTTCTGACAGGAGAACCCCAAAAAGCCTATTATGACCTGGAATGAGAGGAGGCCTGGAATTATGAGACATTGAAAGCCAAGATGCTTGCCCTATTGCAGTCCGGGCTCAACGGGTGCAGTGCTGGTTATACAGTACTGACAAGCCACCCCTCTCCCAAATGTTTGATTTGATACACCTCACCAATAAGTGGCTGCAGCCAGAGACTTTGTTGGGCCCTAAGATTGTGGAGTGCGTGGTCATGGACCATTATTTATGGGCGCTACCTGGAAGGAAGTGGGTCAGCCATGGGGACCCTAAGACTGCAAACCAGCTGGTTGACCTGGTAGAGAGATATACGGTGGCCGAGGACTTGTTGAACCCATCTGTGCCCTGCTCCAATGTATCGAGGGGTGAAAAATCACCCGGAGGATCCCGTAAGACTAGTTCAGGGTTCAAGGGCGTGGGAAGAACTTACAAGTCTGTTACCAAAGATAATGAGACTATGGGCTCAGGACCTGGAGACTGGCCAAATAGGTCAGGAAGGTGTCTGAAGCCGTTTAGAGGACTGGGTACAGAACATATAAAATGTTATTGCTGCCATGCGTTTGGTCATATTGCTGCTAACTGTTCCCTAAGTGATGAATCAATGTGATAATGCTTACTTGAAAAAATGTATATCTCTTTTTGCACAGGTACTGCAACATGTCAGACACACATGGAAAGCAAATGTGTGTAATTTCAGTTGATAGAAAGCCAGTCACTAGATTCTGGTAGTGTGGTGACCTTAGTCAAAGGTGATTGTGTAAATCCCGCAAAGTTACACCGTAGCACTATTGGGGTTATTTGCATACACGGTGACACATGTAATTACCAGACTGCTGTGAGATTGATACCCCTGATACCCCTTGGGGCATGGTGACACATTCAGTGGGGGTGGTACCCTCACTGTTGCATGACGACCTAGTGGGGAAAGATTTTCCCCACTTCTGGAGTCTATGGGAAAACAAAAGGAATCGGGAGGACAGAGTTCCTGTTAGGCCATTTTCTAGACTTTTTTGCCGTTCACGCTCGCTCCCGCACGTTCACGCGCGCCCGCTCCCGAGCGTGCGCCCGCACCCGAGCGTGCGCCCGCACCGGAAACGGCGCCAAATGGCCCTTTTTAAGCTTCTTGCTCCTGTCAGCAGGTGCTGTCCGTTCTACAGCATCTGAGTACCTGTGAGCTTCAGCTCTCCTAGCTGAAACCTGCTTCCTGTGTTGTTTCTGTTCCTGTGTACCAACCCGGCTTGCCCTGACCTGCTGTCTATCTGCCTGCACCGACCCCGGCTATCCACGACTATCCGCTTGTCTGACCCTTCTGTACCTTGCCACCAGTCTGTGAACAAACTCTGCTTGGACTTTGACTACTCTTCTGCCTGCCCCTTTTGTGCCTCTCTGACCCGCCAGTTGCCGACCCAGCCTGCACGACCACTCTTCAGTCTGCACGACCATCTGGAGCCTCACATCACCACCAGTGACCATCCAGCCCTCGAGCCATTCCGCACTCCGGGACTTCCTGTCTACACTACCAGGGGTCCCCGAATATTGTAAGAGTGGTTGTTCCCGGCTAAGACAGACTTCACCACCAGGATCGTGACAGTAACGGACAGCCATGTCCGAGTCTGCACAGGGAACACCCTCCCCCATGGACGAACTGTGTATCCATTTAGCCGGGCTCACACAAGCCATGAAAAACCTGCAGGAGGGCTACACCCGGCTGGAGGGAGAAGTGCGGGAAATGCGTGAGCTCTCTGCTCCCTCCGCATCCGGAGGTGGAACCGTTGCAGCCCGCACCATTGTGGCGCTGCCTTCAGAGCCCAAGGTCCCCTTGCCTGACAAGTTTGCGGGGGACCGCAGCAAGTGGCGGACCTTTCGCAGTCCCTGCGAATTGTACCTGGGTCTGCAGGCGCGCACCTTTTCCCTCGAAAACACTAAGGTGGGCCTGGTCATTTCTCTGCTGCAGGGTGACCCCCAGGTCTGGGCTCATCGCCTCTGGGAACAGAGAGCACCCAAAGTCGCCACCCTGGACGCCTTCTTTGATGCCATGGCCCAGCTGTACCAGGATCCCCACCTAGTGGCCACAGCTGAGGCCACCTTGCACACCCTACAGCAGGGTCGGCGCTCCGCAGAGGACTACATAGCAGAGTTCCGGCATTGGAGTGCAGACACAGCGTGGAACGATGCCGCACTCTGCTACCAATTCAGGATGGGATTGGCTGAGCCGTTGAAGGATGAACTTGCCCGTGTCGGGGTGCCTGCGACCCTGGATGCCTTAATTAACATGGCCATCCAAATAGACCGGCGGCTCAGGGAACCCCGGGCCGAGCAAGCCGTAGGACCCCCTCCTGCCTCACGCCTAACCTGGATGATGCCCCGGGTGCCCGGTCGCAAGGACCCGGCACCAGCTTCATCTGCACCCACAGACCTGCCTAAGCCAATGCAGATCTGCCTGCTGCACCCATCTCTCACCCCGGAATAGAGACAGCGGCGCCGGGCACTAAACCTGTGCCTTTATTGTGGCGAGGCCAGGCACATGGTGAGGACCTGTCCTGCCAAAGCTGGTAAGCGGCCCCATCCGGCCAACCTTGGCTCAATTCCAGCCTGTAATAATATGTCTCATATGACTCTCTCTGTTTCTTTGCAGTTTCCGGAGGGAGCGTTCAAGTATCAGCGATTATTGATTCAGGGGCGTGTAGCTGTTTGTTGACCAGACATTTGCCACGCTACACCAGATGCCCCTGCGCCCCAAGGCGCATAAGATGATGGTCCGCCTGGCCGATGGGTCGGCCATTAAATCCGGCCAGGTCACCATGGAAACTCAACCCATTCCAGCATCCACACCACAGGGACACCAGGAGTTACTCATCCTTGATGTCATAGCCTCACCCCTGTTTCCCGTCATTTTGGGGCTCCCCTGGCTTTGGGCACATAGCCCCAACATAAACTGGTCTTCGGGACGCATCCAATTCCTGTCCCCTTACTGTGGACAACACTGTCTGCTCCCGTCCGGGAATGTTGGTCCTTCACTCCTGAGCCTTGACTCTGACATCGACTCGGAAACCCGTCATATTGTGCCATCTGCCTACCATGAGTACCTTGACGTGTTCAGCAAGAAAGGGGTGGACCAGCTACCTCCCCACAGGCCCTATGACTGCCCTATCGAGTTGCTCCCTGGAACTGAGGTCCCTTTCAGCTGCATATACCCTCTGTCCGAACTTGAGCTAACGGCCCTCAAGGCCTACTTGTATGAAAACCTGGCCAAGGGGTTCATCCGACCTTCCACGTCCCCTGCCGGGGCGGGCATCTTCTTAGTGGTAAAGAAGGACCATACCCTCCGCCCATGCATAGACTACTGGGAGCTAAACCGCATCACTGTCAAGAACCGGTATCCTCTCCCACTTGTTCCGGAACTGTTTCAAAGGCTGGGGTTGGCCACCAAGTTTGATCTCCGGGGGGCCTACAACTTGATACGTATCCGAGAGGGCGACGAGTGGAATACAGCTTTTCTGTATATGTTCTGCAAGCGAGTAGTGTCAATCTGGTACCACCACCAATCCCTGAAGGTAAAACCAATTGAAGAACCCCTAAGGGTAGGACTTTCAAGGTGGGGGAACCAAAGATCATCGAAAACACATCTGCATATGTATCAAATCCACATTTATTTTCACATAAAAATTACAAAAATGTTGTAAAAATGACAAATAAACCAATTAGTGTATAAACATATTCTGTTAAAACATTGGATTGTTCAAATGCAGCCGGCTCACACACATCTGCGTGTAGGTTCCTTAACATCATTCTGCCATCCTACAAAAGAGGAAGAAAGCCCAACGCGTTTCAGGTTCAAGCCTTTCGTCAGGGGCGTATACCAGAATGCAATTTGTATATCTGGATGTACTTTGTCTATGAAAAAATCAAAAAGAATTAATTACACATGTACTGCGATAAGTCCAAGGAACCAAACATAGGGGAGCCCAGAGAGGCGGCTTGAGGAGGAGAGAAGGAAGAAAAAAAAAAAAAAAAGAGGGAGTATATCACATACCTAGTCCCTCAACGAATGGAAATCCTCAACATATGAGAATCTTGTCTAGAATGAATAGTATAAAAACTATACCTACCCAATAACAATACTTGAAAGGATTTCACCTTCAGAGCTCAGTGGATGAGGATTTTCTAGTCATATGGTGAATGGGAAAGTGTTGTGGAGATGTTTCAAATCACAGCTCAAGGACAGGTACCTAGAGCCTTTGAGAAAAGAATCACAAAAATGAAATAAACAAACAAGGAGGGGCTCAACTGCACCCCCACACCTTCCTACAGACACTGACCTTGCTGTATATTAAATGATCCAAGATGAGTTCTATCAAGTCAATGGGAGCAAGAGGAAAGGAGGGTGAATACCAGAGAATCCTCCCCACCACTTCACAATAGAGCACAATGTTTTTCAGTCTGCCTTACACTGTTTCCATATAGTGGTCCAAGGTAGGCAGCAGTATCAGACAGCAGTCAATATAGCTTGCATAGCTTAAATAATGGGATCTACCGTCATCTACCAAGGGGGGGGGGGGGGATACCTACAAAAAACAAAACAAAAAAAAAAACACAGTAAGTAAAACTACAAATTGCCAGCTCCCCAAATACCCTAAATGTCTGTCCCATGGTTCCAAGGAATCAATGGGGGAGAGTCCCTGAATGCACATATCTCCAATCACTCCTAACGCTCCCAAGACCAAGTCAGAAATGTCAGAACAGTCCACTTCCTCGGGCTAGGTTAAATAGTCAGCGTAAAATGCCTGTGCACACCTGTGCTCTAATGACTAATTTTCCGGCCATAGATCAGCATCAAGAGTCTACGCCCCATATCAACTAAAATCCACCTGATTCATCCTCTTCCCTGCCCATCAGGGTGGAGAAACTGCCCACTTGTGAGTCACTTCCGGAGCCCCAGCTGACCAAACCCAACAAACAGGAAGTGACAAGAAAAAAAAAAAAAACAACAAATGAAATAAAATACAATACAAACTAGCCATGTCCCTCCCAACCCCCTGAAGTAAACCCTTCCAAAAAAGGGTGAGAACTCACTCAACTGTTCAAACCTGGAGGGTTAGTCGCTCCCAACAGGACAATCCAGCGGGTCTCCTTCTGAAGTAGAAGTTTGTCTAGATCCCCACCCCTCGGACTCGGGTGTACTCTATCCAGTATAGCAAAGCTAATTTTGGGAAAGACCCCCCCATGGACATCTCTCACATGACGTCCCAAGGGGAGGTCAGGATTGCTATTGCGCATACTGCACATGTGACGTGCAGCTCTTTTGTAAAACTCACGTATGGTCTTCCCAATATAAAACCCCCCACATGAACACATAAGGAGATAAACCACTCCTGATGTTTTGCAGTTAGCTTCATAATGTGGATGAAGCATTTAAAAGAAAGTGGGAAAATACTTTGCAACAGTGCTCTAGGACCATGATGAAACTACTCATAGAAGAATATCAAAAGAGGATCTCCTTGGTTGAGAGGGACACCTACACCATTTATTTCCAATTAGAAACATTTAGGGATCATCCCAATTATAGGGAGCAAGAGGACAACATTAAGAGCCATATTGGTCAAACAGTGAAAGAAATGATTATTACCAAAGAAAGAAAGTTCTGGCGGGACAAAATAGCCTATAGGGAAGGAAAAGCATATCGCTGGCAGAATTCCAATCCACAGAATAGACAGCGGAGACAAAATGCAAACTTTAGAACCTATAATCAAATGAAGGGCTCCAGTTCCTCACTCAACTCTATTTCCTCCTCTGATTCCCAAATCTCACAGGGAAGGAAAGTATTACACAAGCACAAATGGCGATCACCAAACACTACAACCAAATCCAACAAAAAACACATTACTGAAACCACGGTCTCCTAATAGGTTCTATAATCAAATGATGGGCACGGCACACAGATCTGATCCTATACAGGCTGGCCCTTCTGGGCAGTCAGGATCCCACACTGAAATTAATATATCACACTCCCAAAAAAGGGAATACGGAGGAACCCCAGGGGGGTTTTCCCAGGGAGAGTTCAACCAACGACACTCAATGGGACTAGGTGAGGACGATTTGGAGATGACTGATGAACTGGGACTTGACATTATTAATTTATCTGACTACACGTTATCAATTGAGGAAACACAAGTATTACAGAGGGGGCTTACGTTTTGCCCCCAATCTGAAACAGATATTTTTGAGGTCAAAAAAGATCTACAATTGTTTGCAAGGAGACTTCTGTTGCAAAGTGTCCATGCCAACCACGGTTCTAAAATAAAAACTACAAGTTCACCATCAATTAGTATGGACACATTCTCGGAACGGGAAAAGAAAGCTTTAGGGGATCTGGAGGCACTCCTGGTTGAGCAAGTCCAGGAGGAGCCTACTGATCAACTGGAGATTGAGGCCCTATTAGCTAATTCAGAAGGAAAAGAGGGGAAAATGATGATTGAGGACATTGATGTCTCCCACCTCAGGAAAAAATCTAGTAAATTCCCCCCTTTAGACCAATTCCAATATTGGAGCCTTTTTGACCATGACCTCTTTGGAATTGGACAAAATAAAAAAAATTGCGCAAACAGCACACATTTTTTGGCTAATCAGAGGGAGGCTTTAAGAACTTTAAAATAATTTCATCACCTCACAATAAAACCCTCAGATAAGGGGGGGGGGGGAATGTGGTGGTGATGACGAATACACAATACCATCAAATGTGTATGGCTATCTTGCGGAACAGAGAATGGTATGGACCCATTTCACGTGCAGTTATTGAGGAATACAATAAACAATTTTACATCCTTGTGGACACAGCTTACTTGGACAATTTGATTGACAAACAGATATGGGACTTTATTTGCATTGCCTTTCCTTAGGTCCCAACGTTCTATAGTTTGCCTTAAGTCCATAAGGATGTAAAAAATCCTCTGGGTAGACCTATAGTGTCTGGCCGTGGATCTATCACAGAAAACCTGAGCAGATTTATTGATACACAATTGCACCCCCTGGTGGCGAGTCTACCTTCATATATCAGGGATACTGCTCATCTTTTGAAGAGTTTGGAGTGCCTCTACATACCTCCAGAGGCATGGTTGGTCTCAGTGGATGTGGAGGCCCTCTATAGCTCAATCCCCCACCAGCGGGGAGTAGAGGTGGTTGGACATTTTTTGTCACAATCCCACAGGGACGATGCCAGATTCCATGAATTTTTGACTACATTCTAACTCACAATGTTTCTTCCTTTGACGGATCCCATTTCCTCCAGGTGCAGGGCGTAGCGATGGGGACTTGTTGTGCCCCATCCTACACCAATTTGTACCTGGGGGAATGGGAGAGGATATTTTTATTCAATGAACTCCTGAGCCATTTTACCACCCATATTTTGGTCTGGCTCAGGTTTACAGACTACATTTTCATTATTCGGGGGGGGGGGGGACCCAGAGTCCTCCTTGAGCAATGCCTACAGGCTATGAACAACAACAACCTAAATTTAAGATTTACCATGGTGGCAAGCAAAACTAAATTGACCTTTCTTGATGTGACCTTATTTAAAGATGAAGAGGGTGGGCTGAAGAGTTCCCTCTTCCGTAAGGAGACTGCAGGGAACCAGATTCTTCATGCCACAAGTTCCCATCACGAAAACTTGATTAGATCCATACCATATGTACAATACTTGCGACTCCGTCGGAATTGCTCAAGCGAACAATTGTTTCAGGAGGAAGCAAATAAATTAAAAATTAGGTTGTTACAGAGGGGGTACTCTAATTCTACCCTCAAAAAGGCCTTTAAACAAGCCAAAGCTAAGACCAGACAAGAACTCTTGTTTGGGGAAAGTCAAACTAGTAAGAGAAAAAGGGTACCGAAATTTGGTCTAAGTAAAATCGTTTTAACATACAGAAAACAAAATCAGACTATTCGACAAATCCTCATGAAGTATTGGCCAATTCTAAAAACTGACCCCAATCTGAGACCGTTTCTCTCGGATAACCCTCAAACCACATTCCGTAGATCCATGTCACTTAGGGATAGTCTTACACAGAGTTAGTATAGGGGAGAGAAGAGAGGGGATCGCTGCACGTAGAGGGTAACCTTTATGTGTGGGGGATGTAAATGCTGTCTTTATATGAATATGGATCCCAAAATGAAATTACCAAATGGTCAAACCTTTAAGCCCAGCCACTTCGCTAACTGCAAAACATCAGGAGTGGTTTATTTCCTTATGTGTTCATGTGGGGGGTTTTATACGTGAGCATACGTGAGTTTTACAAAAGAGCTGCACGTCACATGTCCAGTATACACAATAGCAATCCTGACCTCCCCTTGGGACGTCATGTGTGAGATGTCCATGGGGGGATCTTTCCCAAAATTAGCTTTGCTATACTGGATAGAGTACACCTGAGTCCGAGGGGTGGGGATCTAGACAAACTTCTACTTCAGAAGGAGACCCGCTGGATAGTTCTGTTGAGGGCGACTGCACTATATGGAAACAGTGTAAGGCAGTTTGAAAAACATTGTGTTCTATTGTGTAGTGGTGGGGAGGATTCTCTGGCATTCACCCTCCTTTCCTCTTGCTTCTATTGACTTGATAGAACTCATCTTGGATCATTTAATATACAGCAAGGTCAGTGTCTGTAGGAAGGTTTGGGGGTGCAGTTGAGCCCCTCCTTGTTTGTTTATTTAATTTTTGTGATTCTTTTCTCAAAGGCTCTAGGTACCTGTCCTTGAGCTGTGATTTGAAACATCTCCACATCATTTTCCCATTCACCATATGACTAGGAAATCCTCATCCATTGAGCTCTGAAGGCAAAATCCTTTAGAGTATTGTTATTGGGTAGGTATAGTTCTTATACTATTCATTCTAGACAAGATTCTCATATGTTGAGGATTTCCATCTTCCTTCTCTCCTCCTCAAGCCGCCTCTCTGGGCTCCCCTATATTTGGTTCCTTGGGCTTATCGCAGTACATGTGTAATTAATTCTTTTTGATTTTGTCATAGACAAAGTACGTCCAGATATACAAATTGCATTCTGCTATACCCCCCTGACGAAAGGCTTGAATCTGAAATGCGTCAGATTTCGTAGGATGGCAGAATGATGTTAAGGAACCTACACGCAGATGTGTGCGAGCCGGCTGCATTTGAACAATCCAATGTTTTAACAGAATACGTTTATACACTAATTGGTTTATTTGTCATTTTTACAACATTTTTGTAATTTTTATGTGAAAATAAATGTGGATTTGATACATATACAGATGTGTTTTCAATGATCTTTGGTTCCCCCACCTTGAAAGTCCCACCCATAGGGGTTCTTTAATTGGAAGACTGCTTTTCGGACTCGTTTTGGCCACTACGAGTACCTCGTCATGCCCTTCAGACTCTGCAACGCCCCCCGCTACCTTTCAGCATTTGGTCAATGATGTGTTCCGGGACTATCTGGATCTTTTTGTTATTATTTATCTGGACGACATTTTAATTTTTTCCTCCACCCTGGAAGAGCATCGTCAGCATGTCCGGTGTGTCCTCAGCCGTCTGCGACAGCACAGGCTGTATGCGAAGGCTGAGAAATGAGCATTTGAGCGCCCCAAAATTTCCTTTCTTGGACTGATCCTGTCTGTCTCTGGAATTACCATGGACCCTCAAAAGATCTCAGCTATTCTGGACTGGCCGGCACCTGTGGACAAAAAAGGGGTCCAACGTTCTGTCAGCTTTGCCAACTTTTATAGGAGATTCATTAGGGGATTCTCGGCCATCATCGCCCCGATTACTCAGCTCACAAAACAAGGGCAGCAGTTCCACTGGTCAGTAGAGGCCCAAGACGCTTTCCAAGCCTTAAAAAAGGTCTTCACTACGGCACCCATCCTGAAGCATCCAGACGCTAAACTGCCCTATATCCTGCAAGTGGACGTATCTGAAACGGCGGTAGGAGCGGTCCTGTCTCAGTGGCAGGGGGCCAGGGCTCTCTTCCATCCTGTGGCCTTCTTCTCCCGCAAGCTCTTGGCTCCGGAGAAGAATTACAATGTCGGAGACAGGGAGTTGTTGGCAATTAAGGCGGCTTTGGAGGAATGGCGCTACCTGTTGGAGGGGGCCCAGCATCCTGTCCTGATATACACAGACCATCGAAATCTGGAATACCTCCGAACGCCCAAAAGACTCAGACCTCGCCAGGCATGCTGGGCACTCTTCTTTTCGAGATTTCAGTTCCACCTGACCTACCGCCCAGGAGTGAAGAATACCAAGCCCGATGCTCTCTCTCATATGTTTTCGGAGCCGGGAACTTCCGCTCCCCCCGATACTATCCTACAACCTAGGAACTTCTTGCTGACCGAGGAGGATCTGCTGTCCCGGATTCGGAGAGCCTCAGCCTGCTCACTGGGATTATCTGGTCAAGGGCTAACCTGGAAGGATGGTCTCTGGTGGCACCAGAATCAAATCTTTGTCCCCAAGGAGTTTCGTCCTGCCATACTAGAACTGTGCCACGACCATAAATTAGCCGGACACTTCGGCTCACGGAAAACTGCCAAGCTTGTATCGCGCTCCTTCTGGTGGCCATTGCTTTTTGAAGACTGTTTGGCTTATGTCCGCTCCTGTTCCACCTGTGCCAGAAATAAGACAGACAAAGCCCGAGCCTGGGGGCTGTTAAGACCTCTCCCCATTCCTGATCGGCCGTGGTCCAAAATATCAATAGACTTCATTGTGGAGCTGCCCCCGGCTCAAGGATACACCACAATTTTTGTCATGGTAGACAGGTTGACCAAAATGGCACACTTCCTCCCAATGAAGGGCACTCCCACTGCAAAGGAGACTTCCGAAATTTTCCTCAAGGAAGTTATTCGGTTCCATGGTGTTCCAGGTAACATTGTGTCTGATCGGGGGGTCCAGTTTACGTCTGGCTTATGGAGAGCCCTCTGTTCTGACTTGGAGATCGACTTTTCCTTCTCAACAGCGTATCACCCCCAGACCAATGGTCAGACCGAGAGGACAAACCAAACGTTGGAGCAATACCTCCGTTGCTTCTCGGCTTACTCTCAGGATGATTGGTGCTCACTGTTACCCTTGGCGGAATTCACCTATAATAACTCGGTACATTCCACAACACAGCAGTCCCCCTTCTGGGCTAATTATGGGCTCACTCGGGTATTAATCGGGTCTTCCCCCTGACGACACAACACCTTACATGGCTCAATAATATCCACTTAAGGC
>BLSH010507885.1:583859-604774 GCA_018402905.1 Glandirana rugosa
GCAGTGTTAGGAAAGAATTGGCCTGGATGAAGTCAGGCCATTTTCTGGACCTTTTTGCCTATTTTTGCTGTTCACGCGCGCTCCCGCACCGGAAACTGCGCCAAACGGCCCTATTTAAGCTTCCTGCACCTGTCAGCAGGTGCTGTCCGTTCTACAGCATCTGAGTACCTGTGAGCTTCAGCTCTCCTACCTGAAACCTGCTTCCTGTGTTGTTCCTGTTCCTGTGTACCGACCCGGCTTGCCCTGACCTGCTGCCTATCTGCCTGCACCGACCCCGGCTATCCATGACCATCCGCTTGTCTGATCCTTCTGTACCTTGCCGCCAGCCTGTGAACAAACTCTGCTTGGACTTTGACTACTCTTCTGCCTGCCCCTTTTGTGCCTCTCTGACCCGCCAGTTGCCGATCCAGCCTGCACGACCACTCTTCAGTCTGCACGACCATCTGGAGCCTCACATCACCACCAGTGACCATCCAGCCCTCGTGCCATCCGACACTCCGGGACTTCCTGTCTACACTACCAGGGGTCCCCGAATCGGGTGTGTAAGAGTAGTTGTTCCCTGCTAAGACAGACTCCTCCACCAGGATCGTGACAGTTCCCCTTGCTGGGGAAACATTGGTGTCTTGAAACCACAGTAAACATTCATGTCTTATCTGTTGCCTACCTTGTGACTGGTCCAGTCCCATAGCATTGGTCCCAAAACCAGATGAAACGATAAGGTTTTGTAATGATTTCAGAAAGTTGTGTCCAAATTTGATGCGTACCCAATGCCTTGGGTCGGCGAGTTTGTTGACAGATTGGGCAACACCCGGTACATAACCACGTTAGAATTGACTAAAGGCTATTGGCAGATACCACTAACAGAGTCAGCGAAAGAGAAAACTATGTTTTCTACCCCTAAGGGGTCCTTCCAGTGAAAGCGGATGCCTTTTGGCCTGCATGGTGCTCCTGCATCGATCCAGAGAATGATGGATAAGTCCTTAAGACCACATCGTCAATACGCAGCTGCCTATTTGGACAATGTAGTCATCCACAGCCCAGGTTGGGAATCCAATTTGCCCCGGGTACAGGCAGTAGTAGATTCTCTTAGGAAAGCAGGACTCACAGCCAACCCTAGAAATTGTGCCATAGGCTTGGAGGAGGCCAAATACCGTGCTACATTATTGGTTGGGGGCTGATCAATCCTCAGATCAACAAAATTGAGGCAGTTCAAAAGTGGCCCCAACCTATAAATAAGAAACAAGTTTGTGCATTTCTTGGGATCACCAAAAACTACAGGCGTTTTATTCCCAATTTTGCAGCCCCGCGGACAGATCTAATGAAGGGTAGAGGGTCCATCATGATCAAGTGGAAACCGGAGGCAGAGAGGGCATTTCAAATGTTATACAAACAAAGAGTTTGACCGCTCCAGGTGAGGCTGGTTGGTATTACTTTCCTTGGGTGCACGTCCAGTCCGTGAACTGCATCAATGGTGAAGGGAAAAAGAGGTTGACAGCACTCCAGGTGTGTACAAACAACCCATAAATAATCTTACATGTCCAAAAATGAGCAGACAGAGTGCAGGCAGGCAAAAGATTGACGCGTTTTGCGAAATTAAATTCACTTAATCATAATCTGACATAGACCAGTACTGCTTCTATATATATATATAGCGTCTGAATCATACAGGAGCTAGCTGAGGTCTAAAAGTGCCAATTGATTTAATTAATTAATCCCAAACTCCTGTGTGTTGTCGGCTGCTCAGGAAAACACACATCCTATCCTATTGACGCAAGCCCTGTGTGCACAACCTGTGCTCATGACCCCAGATTTCACAAAGGAGTTTGTGGTACAGACGATGCCTCTGATGTGGGACTGGGTGCTGTACTTTCCCAGGTCAGAGACGGGGAGGAGCACCCAGTGGTTTATCTTAGCAGAAAGCTCAACAGACATGAGATAAAACTATGCCATTGTTGAGAAGGAATGTTTAGCCATTAAATGGAAAACACACAACACAGTTCCTGCGCTTGGAAGTATCGACCGATGGTGAAGGCCTGACCAGAGATGCAATCCTTTGATAATCAATCACTCTATTTGTGCACTATATGATCTTGCTGCCCTCCTCAGGACCATGGGAATCCGAATAAACTAGAGAAAAATACAAGAAAGAGAAGGGCGCACCGACCTAGTGCAATACCATAAAACCATTTATTGAGATAAAAATTCAACATAAAATATACTCACAAGCGGAGCAGTATTAAAGGCATGTATCATATACAGAGACTTCAGTCTATCTCCACCACAGCTGGGGAGGATCCATAAGGCATCAAAAGCAAGGCTGACGCGTTTCCAGGGCGAACCCTCTTCTTCAGAGCCTAGCAATTGAATGAGCTGTCCCTCTTAAATACCCAAGTGTAAGTGGCTCAAATCCCTCCCACCTCCAAGGGGCGAGGCCCTGGGAGGATGGCAAGGAGGAGCGACAGAGAGGAGGTGGGGATAGCCTTAACCCCACCCTCCTGTATTATTGACCAGCCGTCATTGGGTAAATAACTCATATAAGTTATACTATATAATAAATAATTAATCAATAATAAGTGAATCAATAATAAAAAGGCAGGTGGAAGGAACACTGTATATATATATATATATATATGTGAATATCCTTCACTGATTTGTGCAAAATATGGATAAATAAATAAATACACATGTATATATATACATATATATATATCTCGCAATATGCATCCATAAATCTATACAACTAAAAATGACAAAAGATGTACAAAAATGCACAAACATGTACAAACATGCACAAAAACGCACAAAAATGCAGATGTGCTGTCACTGGCTCCAATGAGAGAGGCGTTGGGGATGCCAACGCCTGTCATCCCTATAGTGTCAAGCAAAGGATAGACCAAGGACATACACAGTAATTCAGTCTGTGGGTGCATAAGGTGCGTATACTTAGCTTAGAGCAGACTTCTACAGGCAGCCTCCAGGCTAGATGTATGAGGCGATTGCCTGTCACAGGATGTAGAGTGAGCGGGGAGGAGGAGGTGGACCGGCGTTCACATAGTGGTGGAACGCAAGCCTGCTAGGTGACCTGGAAATAGTTATGGGGCAGCATCCAGGATGTATAATCTGGGTCGTCCTCAGCCAATCACGGCAGTAGGACGTCACACTAAAGGAGAAGGGGGACGGCCACTCAAAGACCGACCACTCCCCCGGCTGGCGCTCAGCCAATCACGTCACCAGAAAACTCTCAGCTAGTCACACTAGAAGCTGCAGGCTGCCTTCTGATGTAAAACCATTGCTGACACTGGGGGAGCCGCGCAGCACATCTACATAGATGTGGAGGGACAGCTCATTCTACATGGTCCTAGAGTGGACCTGTATCTAAAACTGAAACAACCATAGGGCTAATCAGAGCATGAGTAATCAAGCTGCAATAATAAGGCTGCAATGATAAAGCTGCAATAGTACAGTTGCAATAGTAAAGCTGCAGTAATAATACATAGTAACTAGTGTAAAGAGTATAAATGACATCAGATGAATAATGATACCAGAGTTTAGACTTTATAAAACAAAAAGGAAATGGGGTATACACTCTAAACATGACATTCAAGAGTTATTTACCCAATGACGGCTGGTCAATAATACAGGAGGGTGGGGTTAAGGCTATCCCCACCTCCTCTCTGTCGCTCCTCCTTGCCATCCTCCCAGGGCCTCGCCCCTTGGAGGTGGGAGGGATTTGAGCCACTTACACTTGGGTATTTAAGAGGGACAGCTCATTCAATTGCTAGGCTCTGAAGAAGAGGGTTCGCCCTGGAAACGCGTCAGCCTTGCTTTTGATGCCTTATGGATCCTCCCCAGCTGTGGTGGAGATAGACTGAAGTCTCTGTATATGATACATGCCTTTGATACTGCTCCGCTTGTGAGTATATTTCATGTTGAATTTTTATCTCAATAAATGGTTTTATGGTATTGCACTAGGTCGGTGCGCCCTTCTCTTTCTTGTATTTTTCTCTAGCCATTAAATGGGCCCTAGATGCCCTCAAATATTACCTTTTGGGGAGACCATATAAATTGGTCACTGACCATGCACCTCTTAAGTGGATGCGTGACAACAAAAAGAAAAACAATTGGGTGATGGTTCCACGCTCTGCAAGCGTTCACAGTAAAGCATTGGGCGGGGAAACTATAGAATGATACGGATTTCCTCTCCCGGGTCCACTGTATGGTTGGGACAGTTGCCAAGCTGCAGGAGCTTGAGCGGGCGGGGGGATATGGGACGTTATGCGAGGCGAGGTAGTAGATGGACGCTTTGTGTCGCCTCGCGTACGCTCATTTGGAGTGGAGTAAGGTGGAATCCGGTCCAGTTTTTACCAGCCACCTGGGCAGGGTTGGTTCTGGACTGAATTTCGTTGTCCATTGGAGTCCACCATCAGGTGGTTTAACCACTTGCCGACCACATTGTATGGATATATGATGGCAAAGTGGCTCCGTTGCGCAAATCTATGAACGGCGATTCGTGCCCGCCGCGCGCTCCGTGAATGGGGCAGTGGACTCGATGTCCGCCGGCAACCCACGATCGCCTACTACAGAGGAAGAACTGGGAACCACCAATGTAAACATTGCCATTCCCCATTCTGACAGGGGACATGACAGTGATCTACTGATCCCTGTAATCGGGATCAGTTAGATCTGTTATGTCCCTGTCAGCCCAGGCCCCATACAGTTATAACACACACAGGGAACACATGTAACCCCTTAATTGTCCCCTACAGGTTAACCCTTTCCCTGCCAGTGAGATTAATACAGTAATCATTGGCTATTTTTAGCTCTGATCGCTGTATAAGTGCCAATGGTCCCAAAAAAGTGTCAAAAGTGTCCGATATGTCCGCCACAATGTTGCAGTCCCACTAAAAGTCGCAGATCGCCACCATTACCAGTAAAAAAAATAATAATAAAAAAACGTCATAAATGAATTCTCTTCTCTTTTGCGCAAATCAATCAATATAAGCTTATTGCGATTTTCTTTACCAAAAATATGAGGAAGAATATATATTGGCCTAAACTGATGAATACATTTGTTTATTTATATAATTTTTGGATTTGTATTATAGCAAAAAGTAAGAGATATTGTTTTTTTTTTCAAAATTGTCACTCTTTGTTTGTTTATAGCGCAAAAAATAAAAAATCGCAGAGGTGATCAAATACCACTAAAGCTCTATTTGTGGGAAAAAAAAGGACGTCAATTTTGTTTGGGTACAACGTCACATGACTGCGCAATTCGCAGTTAAAGTGACGCAGTGCCGTATTGAAAAAAGTGCTCTGGTCAGGAAGGGGGCAAATCCTTCCAGGGCTGAAGTGGTTAAATAACCAGGTGTAGAGGAAATATTTGCTCTGGCCTGGCACTCATGGAACGATCAGCTTGAGAGAGAGCTGACACATGGAAGTGTGCTTATGAACTAAAGACAAAAAAAAAAGGTTTGCACTGCATATGTTTTGTGGGTGTCTGGGAGAAGCCCTACACCGCTCAGATAGGAAAAGCTCAAAATGTTTACTTAGTGCCTGGATGGCGAGGATTTATTTTCTGTTTTGTTTATTTGTTTTCAACATGCAACCTTTAAAATAAACCTGGCAACCAGATTTTAAGAAAAACCTGCCGTGTGAACTACATTTTCCCAGTAAAGGTGATCCACATTGAACTACTCCCTCACAATACAGTATATACAGTAGTTGCTGCCATGCAGTGTTGCAATCCCTTCACAGAACACATGCTTAGAGATTAAACTTCCACAAGATGGCAGTGTTTTATTATAAGAAAAAGTATTTACCGTATATAGCTCAACAAATTTTTCTTGAAAGAATATGTCAAAACTATGAGATTTAAAAGTGTTTGTATGATTTGAGCACCTATAGGGTACACCTTCCCTTAAGGCCTAATCTGCACAGGGTGAACTACACAGGTGCCTTTTCTCTTATTGCCCTTTCTTATCTAAATGAAATCAAATGAAAACCTTGGTATCAAATATTGTACTGTTAGTCCCCATTGTTAGTAGATAATTGGACCGTGAAACAAATATTTTCTTGACTTTTTATCTGGCTTAGTAAATGAATATAATTTCTTCCACATCACGTTTGATGGATACATCACACATCTACTTATTAGGATAAGGATGCAGTAATACAGATAAGCAAGGAACAATGTCTCTGTTTAGACATTAGTAGTGACGCTTGTTTAACCATTTGAAAACCGGCAAACTAAACCCCTTTCTTGTCCAGCCATTTTACAGTTTTCAGTACTGATATACTTTGACTGATAATTAATAGGCAACATTGTCCCCATGGATTTTATATTGTTTTTAAGACAGAGCTTTCTTTTGGAGGTATTTAACTACCATTGGGTTTTTTTTTATTTTTTTTACTATAAAGGAAAAGGGCCAAATGTTTTAAAAAAGAAAACAAACAGTTTTTCTTAGTATTCTGTACATTTATTTGGTTAAAGAAATGTATATTATTTGGTCTTGTATACTGTATATATTTGATATTTATCAACCCTGATATTCTGACTGTTTATCTCCTTTCTTAAAACCGTAAAATGCCGGGACAGTACAAATACTCTCAAAATGACCCATTTTTGGAAAGAAGACACTCCAAGGTAGTTAGTATAAAGGGGGTGTAACTAATGTGCACACCTGGGAAATAAATCAGGATCTATGAGCAGCAGCTACCATCAAAGGGTTAACCAAATCACCACTTAAAAGAATTCACTGTAAACAATGTAGCGCTCACTCTCTGTATTACATTCACTGTATATCAAAATTCTTTAAATGTATAACTAATAAATGAATAGTCATAAAGTGTCCGCGTGCATATAAAGAATACATTAATAAGTGTAAAATCCAATACACCCATGAGTTGTATGTATAATATTAGATCAATAACCAAAATCCACCACTAGATGTCACCAGTAGTCAAATTTGTATGAATGCAAATACTGTAGCTATAATCTAATATAGAAATTCTCATGTGCAAACCAGCAAAATTATTTCATAACAAACAATGTGCAAACCCGCAAAATATTTCAGTGCAACATTTCATAAATGAATCATATTCCAGTGCAAAAGAGGAAATATGGATAAATATGAAATAATGTAAAACAATTCAAATTTTGCAAATAAAAATTAACAAAGAATAATTTGTGCAAACATCAAAAGTTGTGCAAAACATGCAATCAGTGTAGAAATATATTTAAAGTCCCAATAAATAGCATGTGCAAATAAATTCATCCAAGGAGTACTGTAACACAGTTGTAAGGAATCCTTTGAATAAATCCTTTTTATAGCTATAGGTATTTAGTAAGTTAGTATGAGTTTTTTGAAGTTTAAATTTTTGCTACAATTTTTTGGAAATTACAGAAAGTAAATAAAATTTGCTCACTCACGGCATAAGCATACTTAGGCCTCATGCACACGGACATTTTTACAGCCACGTTTTTGAGCTATTCTTACAGCTTAAAAACGCCTCTCCATGTTATTCAGTGGCCTCATACACACAGATGTTTTTGACCTGTAAGTGGCATTTTTAAGCTCCAAAAAATCCCCAGGACCAGCACGTTCTAAGGCTCCAGCGCAAGAGCTGTAAAAACGCAGACTTTGGTAAAAGCTCAGGAACGCAGCTTAACGTTGTATACACAGCATGATGTTTCCACCCCCATGCTTCACAGTAGGTATGGTGTTCTTTGGATGCAACTCAGCATTCCTTCTCTTCCAAACAGGACAAGTTGAGTTTTTACCAAAAAGTTCTATTTTCGTTTCATCTGACCATATGACATTCTCCCAATCCTCTTCTGGATCATCCAAATGCTCTCTAGCAAACTTCAGACGGGCCCGGGCATGTACTGGCTTAAGCAGGGGGACACGTCTGGCACTGCAGGATTTGAGTCCCTGGCGGTGTAGTGTGTTATTGATGGTAGCCTTTGTTATTTTGGTCCCAGCTCACTGCAGGTCATTCACTAGGTCCCCCGTGTGGTTCTGGGGTTTTTGCTCACCATTCTTGTGATCATTTTGACCCCACAGGGTGAGATCTTGCATGAAGCCCTTCGTTATTTTAGCTGTGTGCTTAGGGTCATTGTCTTATTGGCAGGTAAACCTTCGGCCCAGTCTGAGGTCCTGAGCACTCTGGAGAAGGTTTTCTTCCAGGATATCACTGTACTTGGCCTAATTCATCTTTCTCTCGATTGCAACCAGTCGTCCTGTCCCTGCAGCTGAAAAACACCCCCACAGCATGATGCTGCCACCACCATGCTTCACTGTTGGGACTGTATTGGACAGGTGATGAGTAGTGCCTGGTTTTCTCCACACATACCACTTAGAATTAAGGCCAAAAAGTTCTATCTTGGTCTCATCAGACCAGAGAATCTTATTTCTCACCATCTTGGAGTTCTTCAGGTTTTTTTAGCAAACTCCATGTGGGCTTTCATGTGTCTTGCACTGCGGAGAGGCTTCCGTCGGGCCACTCTGCCATAATGCCCCGACTGGTGGAGGGCTGCAGTGATGGTTGACTTTCTACAACTTTCTCCCATCTGCCAACTGCATCTCTGGAGCTCAGCCACAGTGATCTTTGGGTTTTTCTTTACCTCTCTCACCAAGGCTCTTCTCTCCCGATAGCTCAGTTTGGCCGGACGGCCAGCTCTAGGAAGGGTTCTGGTCGCCCCAAACGTCTTCCATTTAAGGATTATGGAGGCCACTGTGCTCTTAGGAACCTTAAGTGCAGCAGAAATTTTTTTGTAACCTTGGCCAGATCTGTGCCTTGCCACAATTCTGTCTCTGAGCTCTTCAGGCAGTTCCTTTGACCTCATGATTCTCATTTGCTCTGACATGCACTGTGAGCTGTAAGGTCTTATATAGACAGGTGTGTTGCTTTCTTAATCAAGTCCAATCAGTATAATCAAACACAGCTGGACTCAAATGAAGATGTAGAACCATCTCAAGGATGATCAGAAGAAATGGACAGCACCTGAGTTAAATATATGAGTGTCACAGCAAAGTGTCTGAATACTTAGGACCATGTGATATTTCAGTTTTTCTTTTTTAATAAATCTGCAAAAATGTTAACAATTCTGTGTTTTTTCTGTCAATATGGGGTGCTGTGCATACATTAACCACTTCCGTACCGCCGGACGTCATATGACGTCCTTGGGTTTGAGTGGTGATATCTGAATGGTGCCTGCAGCTGCAGGCACCATTCAGATACCGTTTTTTTCAGCAGGCGATTCTGAAAATGATAAAAGTGGAGATTCGTGGACATTTATATTCATTCAATCAAACAGGTATTTCTGGTGCGTGGCCATCCATCTATTTAAGCACTTGCAGTGTAATGCTATTGTGGAGGAAACAACGCATCTGAGGTTTTGTTAGCCACTACTGGTGTTGGGACAGTCACTATGGACTAATTATTTTGTTTATTTACATATATATATATATACAGTGGGGCAAAAAAGTATTTAGTCAGCCACCAATTGTGCAAGTTCTCCCACTTAAAAAGATGAGAGAGGTCTGTAATTTTCATCATAGGTTCACTTCAACTATGAGAGACAGAATGAGAAAATCCAGAAAATCACATTGTCTGATTTTTGAAGAATTTATTTGCAAATTATGGTGGAAAATAAGTATTTGGTCACCTACAAAAAAGCAAGATTTCTGGCTCTCACAGACCTGTAACTTCTTCTTTAAGAGGCTCCTCTGTCCTCCGCTCGTTACCTGTATTAATGGAACCTGTTTGAACTCGTTATCAGTATAAAAGACACCTGTCCACAACCTCAAACAGTCAGACTCCAAACTCCACTATGGCCAAGACCAAAGAG
This sequence comes from Glandirana rugosa, assembly GCA_018402905.1. Lineage (NCBI taxonomy): Eukaryota > Metazoa > Chordata > Amphibia > Anura > Ranidae > Glandirana > Glandirana rugosa. The sequence continues at coordinate 593,710 of BLSH010507885.1, forward strand.
CAGTCAAAGGACACCAAAAACAAAATGGTAGACCTGCACAAGGCTGGAAAGACTGAATTTGCAATAGGTAAGCAGCTTGGTGTGAAGACATCAACTGTGGGAGCAATTATTAGAAAATGGAAGACATACAAGACCACTGATAATCTCTCTTGATCTGGGGCTCCATGCAAGATCTCACCCCGTGGGGTCAAAATAATCACAAGAACGGTGAGCAAAAATCCCAGAACCACACGGGGGGACCTAGTGAATAACCTGCAGAGAGCTGGGACCAAAGTAACAAAGGCTATCATCAGTAACACACTACGCCGCCAGGGACTCAAATCCTGCAGTGCCAGACGTGTCCCCCTGCTTAAGACAGTACATGTCCGGGCCCATCTGAAGTTTGCTAGAGAGCATTTGGATGATCCAGAAGAGGATTGGGAGAATGTCATATGGTCAGATGAAACCAAAATAAAAAGTTTTGGTAAAAACTCAACTTGTCGTGTTTGGGGGAGAAACAATGCTAAGTTGCATCTAAAGAACACCATACCTACTGTGAAGCATGGAGGTGCAAACATCATGCTTTGGGGCTGTTTTTCTGCAAAGGGACCAGGATGACTGTCCGTGTAAAGGAAAGAATGAATAGGGCCATGTATGGTGAGATTTTAAGTAAAAACCTCCTTCCATCAGCAAAGGCATTGAAGATGAAATGTGGCTGGGTCTTTCAGCATGACAATGATCCCAAACACACCGCCCGGGCAACGAAGGAGTGGCTACGTAAGAAGCATTTCAAGGTCCTGGAGTGGCCTAGCCAGTCTCCAGATCTCAATCCCATAGAAAATCTTTGGAGGGAGTTGAAAATCCCTGTTGCCCAGCGACAGCCCCAAACCATCACTGCTCTAGAGGAGATCTGCATGGAGGAATGGGCCAAACTACCAGCAACAGTGTGTAAAAACCTTGTGGAGACTTACAGAAAACGTTTGACCTCTGTCATTGCCAACAAAGGGTATATAACAAAGTATTGAGATGAATTTTTGTTATTTACCAAATACTTATTTTCCACCATAATTTGGAAATAAATTCTTTAAAAATCAGACAATGTGATTTTCTGGATTTATTTTATCATTCTGTCTCTCATAGTTGAAGTGTCCCTATGATGAAAATTACAGGCCTCTCATCTTTTTAAGTGGGAGAACTTGCACAATTGGTGGCTGACTAAATACTTTTTTTCCCCACTGTATATATGTATGTTGTAATTTTGGTACACAGATTATCATTACCTAGTTGCATATTTTTGATCACACAATACCTTAGTGCCAATTCTTTTAATGTTTGTTTTAAGAGAACCGAATACTTTTCTCAAACAAGTACATGGTACAGTAGGCACATATCAGGAATATGAAATGTTGAGTTTACATACTTTTTAACTCCAGGCAGGCCTGTTTGTCCTCATTCTTTTCCCATTGAGTTTGATTTTGTCAATATCTTCAAACCAAGAACAGCCAATTCTTGTGCAGGTGCTCTTTCCTGTTCATTTGACATGCAAGATTCTGAAACTTCTATTGAGGCAGAGTTTATCATTCCTCAAACTTGAGTCCTGGCCCTGACTTCTATCCGACACTCAGCCCTTCCTCCAGGCATCTGTATCCAATGGAGTTACACAACAAACTTCTATGCCGGGCCCATGATTCCAAGTTTTCCGGACAACCTGGGTCCATAGAACCTTTGTTCTTCTCTCTGGTTACATCTTCAAAAAAAAAAGCTTCTGCTGATCACTGTGGAAATACAGTTTCTTAACTCATCTGTCCCATGACTGTAACCCCCTGCTCATCTGTCCCACCACTGTAACTCCCTGCACATCTGCCCCACCTCTGTACTTCCTGCTCTTCTATCCCACCACTGTACCCCCCTGCTCAACTGTCCCACCACTGTACCCCCCTGCTTACCTGTCCCACCACTGTACATCCCTGCACATCTGCCCCACCACTGAACTCCCTTCTCATCTGTCCCAATATTGAACCCCCCTGCTCATCTGTTCCACCACTGCAACTCCCTGCTCATCCGCCCCACCACTGTACCCCTCTGCTCTTCTGTCCCACCTCGAAAACCCCTTCTTATCTCTCCCACCACTGTACCTCCTGCACATCTGCCCCACCACTGTACCCCCCTGCACATCTGCCCCACCGCTGTACCCCACTGTTCTTCTGTCCCATCACTGAACTCCCTTCTCACCTGTAACAACATTGAATCCCTCTGCTTTTCTGTCCCACTGCTGAACCCCCTTCTCATCTGTCCCAACACTGAAACCCCCTGCTCATCTGCCCCAGAGTTGTACCTCCTGCTCATCTTCCCCATAGCTGTACCCCACTACTTATCTGCCCCACTGCTGTACCCCCTTACTCACCTGCCTCACACCTGTACCCCCCTGCTTATCTGCCCCACAGCTATATCCCCTGCTCACCTCAGTCATCTGCCCTACCGCTGTACCCTCTTCTCATCTGTTACATGCATGATATGCAGACCAATGCAAGGAAGCAGAGATGAGACATACAGTATCTCACAAAAGTGAGTACATCCCTCACATTTTTGTAAATATTTTATTCTATCTTTTCATGTGACAACACTGAAGAAATGACACTTTGCTACAATGTAAAGTAGTGAGTGTACAGCTTGTATAAGAGTGTAAATTTGCTGTCCCCTTAAAATAACTCAACAGACAGCCATTCATGTCTAAACTGCTGGCAACAAAAATGAGTACACCTCTAAGTGAAAATGTCCAAATTGGGCCCAATTAGCCATTTTCCCTCCCTGGTGTCATGTGACTCGTTAATGTTACAAGGTCTCAGGTGTGAATGGGGAGCAGGTATGTTAAATTTGGTGTTATCGCTCTCACTCTCTCATACTGGTCACTGGAAGTTCAACATGGCACCTCATGCTGAAGAACTCTGAGAATATGAAAAAAGAATTGTTCCTCTACATAAAGATGGCCTAGGCTATAAGAAGACCCTGAAACTGAGCTGCAGTACAGTGGCCAAGACGATACAGCGGTTTAACTGGACAGGTTCCACTCAGAACAGGCCTCGCCATGGTCAACCAAAGAAGTTGAGTACACATGCTCAGCATCACATCCAGATGTTGTCTTTAGGAAATAGACATATGTGCTGCAAGACATTGAGAATAATGCACATTTTGGAAACGTCAGTTTCACGTTAACTCATAAATTCATCTCCCTTTTGCTGTTTACCAACGTCCCTATGAAGCCACCCGCTGTATGCATTAACTTTACACAAATATATACCCCTGAACAGATGAGATAGCTCAAGGTTTCCAGAGCTCTACACGAAATGTTGGTAACTCTGACTGTATGGATAAAACTGAAATAAGGTATTGGTTTGATGGCAAGGATACTGTTTGGAGTACCGATAGATACCAGGAACTAAAAGACCTAACACAGCGCCAGCATTGCTGCAGAGGTTGAAGGGGTGGGGGGTCAGCCTGTCAGTGCTCAGTCCATACGCTGGACACTGCATAAAATTGGTCTGCATGGCTGTCCTCCCAGAAGGAAGCCTGTTCTAAAGATGATGCACAAGAAAGCCCACAAACAGTTTGCTGAAGACAAGCAGACTAAGGACATGGATTACTGGAACCATGTCCTGTGGTCTGATGAGACCAAGATAAACATATTTGGTTCAGATGGTGTCCAGCGTGTGTGGCGGCAACCAGGTGAGGAGTACAAAGACAAGTGTGTCTTGCCTACAGTCAAGCATGGTGGTGGGAGTGTCATGGTCTGAGGCTGCATGAGTGCTGCCGGCACTGGGGAGCTACAGTTCATTGAGGAAGCCATGAATGCCAACATGTACTGTGACATACTGAAGCAGAGCATGATCCCCTCCCTTCAGAGTCTGGGCTGCAGGGCAGTATTCCAACATGATAATGACCCCAAACACACCTCCAAGACGACCACTGTCTTGCTAAAGAAGCTGAGGGTAAAGGTGATGGACTGGCCAAGCATGTCTCCAGACCTAAACCCCTGTTGAGCATTTGTGGGGCATCCCCAAATGGAAGGTGAAGGAATGCAATGTCTCTAACATCCACCAGCTCCGTGATGTTATCATGGACGAGTGGCAACCTGTGAAGCCCTGGTGAACTCCATGCCCAAGAGGGTTAAGGCAGTGCTGGAAAATAATGGTGGCAAAAATATTGACACTTTGGGCCAATTTGGACATTTTCACTTAGGGGTGTACTCAGTGTTGTTGCCAGCAGTTTAGACATTAATGGTTGTGTGTTGAGTTATTGTAATTTCTTCAGTGTTGTAAAATGAAAATATATAATAAAATATTTACAAAAATGTGAGGGGTGTACTCACTTTTGTGAGACACTGTGTGTATATATATATATATATATATATATATACATATACAGTGCCTTGAAAAAGTATTCATACCCCTTGAAATTTTCCACATTTTGTCATGTTACAATCAAAAATGTAAATGTATTTTATTGGGATTTTGTGATAGACCAACACAAAGTGACACATAATTGTGAAGTGGAAGGAAAATGATAAATGGTTTTCACTTTTTTTTTTTTACAAATATGTGAAAAGTGTGGGGTACATTTGTATTCAGCCCCCCTGAGTCAATACTTTGTAGAACCACCTTTCCCTGCAATTACAGCTGCAAGTCTTTTTGGGGATGTCTCTACCAGCTTTGCACATCTAGAGAGTGACATTTGTGCCCATTCTTCTTTGCTAAATAGCTCAAGTTCTGTCAGATTGGATGGAGAATGTATGTGGACAGCAATTTGCAAGTCTTGCCACAGATTCTCAATTGGATTTAGGTCTGAACTTTGACTGGACCATTCTAACACATGAATATGCTTTGATCTAAACCATTCTATTGTAGCTCTGGCTGTATGTTTAGAGTCATTGTCCTGCTGGATGGTGAACCTCTGACCCAGTCTCAAGTCTTTTGCAGACTCTAACAGGTTTTATTCTAAGATTGCCCTGTATTTGGCTCCATCCATCTTCCCATCAACTCTGACCAGCTTCCCTGTCCCTGCTGAAGAAAAGCATCCCCACAACATGATGCTGCCACCACCATGTTTCACAGTGTGGATGGTGTGTTCAGGGTGATGTGCAGTGTTAGTTTTCTGCCACACATAGTATTTTGCTTTTAGGCCAAAAAGTTTAATTGGTCTCATCTGACCAGAGCATCTTCTTCCACATGTTTGCTGTGTCCCCCACATGGATTCTCACAAACTGCAAATGGGACTTCTTATGGCTTTCTGTCAACAATGACTTTCTTCTTGCCACTCTTCCATAAAGGTCAGATTTGTGGAGTACATTACTAATAGTTGTTCTGTGGACAGATTCTCCCAGCTCCTCCAGAGTTATTATGGGTCTCTTGGCTGCTTCTCTGATTAATGCTCTCCTTGCCCGGCCTGTCAGTTTAGGTGGACGGCCATGTCTTGGATGGTTTGCAGTTGTGCCATACTCTTTCCATTTTCAGATGATGGATTGAACACTGCTCCATGAGATGTTCAAAGCTTGGAATATTTTTTTATAACCTAACCCTGCTTTAAACTTCTCCACAACTTTATCCCTGACTTGTCTGGTGTTTTCCTTGGCCTTCATGATGCTGTTTGTTCACAAAGGTTCTCTAACAAACCTCTAAGGGCTTCACAGAACAGCTGTATGCATACTGAGATTAAATTACACACAGGTGGACTCTCTTTACTAATTAGGTGACTTCTGAAGGCAATTGGTTCCACTAGATTTTAGTTAGGCATGTCAGAGTAAAGCGGGCTGAATACAAATGCACCCCCACACTTTTCAGATATTTATTTGTAAAAAATGTTGAAAACCATTTATCATTTTGCATCCACTTCACAATTATGTGCCACTTTGTGTTGGTCTATCACATAAAATCCCAATAAAATACATTTACATTTTTGTAAATGCCCGATCCAGCAAAGAGACATGCCCAATCCCTACGGTGGTGGCTAGGGTGACCACATTTCCAAACTGCCATTCAGGGATACCCCCCTTCCCAAAAAAAGATGAGGGAGGGGGGAATGTAGTCCTGGGGTTGACGAGGAATTTGGCGGCGGGGGTGATTTGTTGGGCGAATGGCTGGTGTTAGCACATAAATCATCCCGGTACCATGCTTGATATGGTGTCAGAATGATTGTAATATAAAATGAAATGGTTCAACTCACCATAATGCAGAATCAGTGGGAACCCTGAGCTTGTCACTTGCCACCAGATTCAGCGTGCCACCGTTGCCTGCCAACAAATGCAGCTTGTTACTTACCACTCATAGCCTGCCACCAGATGCAGTGTGCCACTTGCCACTCATAGCCTGCCACCAGATTCAGTGTTACTTGCCACCCATAGCCTGCCACCAGATTCAGTGCCACTTGCCACCCATAGCCTGCCAGCAGATTCAGTGCCACTTGCCATCCATAGCCTGCACCTGATTCAGTGCCACTTGCCACCCATAGCCTGCCACCAGATGCAGTGCCACTTGCCACCCATAGCCTGCCACCAGATGCAGTGCCACTTGCCACCCATAGCCTGCCACCAGATGCAATGTGCCACTTGCCACTCATAGCCTGCCACCAGATGCAGCTTGCCATTTGCCACCTGCAGCTTGTTACTTGCCACTCATAGCCTGCCACCAGATGCAGTGTGCCACTTGCCACTCATAGCCTGCCACCAGATGCAGTGCCACTTGCCACCCATAGCCTGCCACCAGATTCAGTGCCACTTGCCACCCATAGCCTGCCACCAGATTCAGTGCCACTTGCCACCTATAGCCTGCCACCAGATGCAGTGCCACTTACCACCCATAGCCTGCCACCAGATGCAGTGTGCTACTTGCCACTCATAGCCTGCCACCAGATGCAGCTTGCCATTTGCCACCTGCAGCTTGTTACTTGCCACTCATAGCCTGCCACCAGATGCAGTGTGCCACTTGCCACTCATAGCCTGCCACCAGATTCAGTGCCACTTGCCACCCATAGCCTGCCACCAGTTTCAGTGCCACTTGCCACCAATAGGCTGCCACCAGATTCAGTGCCACTTGCCACCTATAGCCTGCCACCAGATGCAGTGCCACTTACCACCCATAGCCTGCCACCAGATGCAGTGTGCTACTTGCCACTCATAGCCTGCCACCAGATGCAGCGTGCCATTTGCCACCTGCAGCCATGTCACTTGCCACTCATAGCCTGCCACCAAATGCAGCTTGTTACTTGCCACTCATAGCCTGCCACCAGATGCAGTGTGCCACTTGCCACTCATAGCCTGCCACCAAATGCAGCTTGTTACTTGCCACTCATAGCCTGCCATCAGATGCAGTGTGCCACTTGCCACTCATAGCCTGCCACCAGATGCAGTGTGCCACTTGCCACTCATAGCCTGCCACCAGATGCAGTGTGCCACTTGCCATCCATAGCTGACCACCAGATGCAGTGCAACTTGCCACCCATAGCCGACCACCAGATGCCAATTGCCACAAGGTGCAGTGTGCCACTTGCCACTCATAGCTTGCCACTAGATGCAGTGTGCCACTTGCCACTCATAGCCTGCCACCAGATGCAGTGTGCCACTTGCCACTCATAGCCTGCCACCAGATGCAGTGTGCCACTTGCCATCCATATCCGGCCACCAGATGCAGTGCAACTTGCCACCCATAGCCGACCACCAGATGCCACTTGCCACAAGATGCAGTGTGCCACTTGCTACTCATAGCTTGCCACTAGATGCAGTGTGCCACTTGCCACTCATAGCCTGCCACCAGATGCAGTGTGCCACTTGCCACTCATAGCCTGCCATCAGATGCAGTGCAACTTGCCACCCACAGCCAACCACCAGATGCAGTGCCACTTGCCACAAGATGCAGTGTGCCACTTGCCACTCATAGCTTGCCACTAGATGCAGCGTGCCATTTGCCACCTGCAGCCATGTCACTTGCCACTCATAGCCTGCCACCAAATGCAGCTTGTTACTTGCCACTCATAGCCTGCCACCAGATGCAGTGTGCCACTTGCCACTCATAGCCTGCCACCAGATGCAGTGTGCCCCTTGCCACTCATAGCCTGCCACCAGATGCAGTGTGCCACTTGCCATCCATAGCCGACCACCAGATGCAGTGCAACTTGCCACCCATAGCCGACCACCAGATGCAATGCCACTTGCCACCAGATGCAGTGTGCCACTTGCCATCCATAGCCGACCACCAGATGCAGTAAAACTTGCCACCCATAGCCGACCACCAGATGCAGTGCAACTTGCCACCCATAGCAGACCACCAGATGCAGTGGCACTTGCCACAAGATGCAGTGTGCCACTTGCCACTCATAGCTTGCCACTAGATGCAGTGTGCCATTTGACACCTACAACCTGCCACCAGTCCGACACACTGGAGCCCCGGGAAGGTAAATGCTCCTCCTGCTGCTGGCTGCCGATGTGACTCCTCTCACGCTGGGGCCAGGGGGTGTCAGATCTTCAACTCTCAGGGGTTCATGCTGGGACCTGTAGCCCTTCACTTTTGGGGGATGTGACCCCCCCAAAAGTGAAGGATTACAAGTCCCAGCAATAACCCCTGAGATCAAAGGGTGTGATCCCATAGATTTCATAGGTTCATGCTGGACCAGTAGTTCTGTAGTTGGGGGGGGGGGTACATCCTTAGATATCAAGGCAGGGTCCATGCTGAGACTTGTAGTCCCTCCATTTTGAGGGGTCACATCCTTAGATATCAGGGCAGGGTCCATGCTGGGACTTGTAATCCTTCAGTTTTGGGGGGTCACATCCCCAAAAAGTGAAGGACTACAAGTTACAGCATGGACTCTGCCCTGATATCTAAGGATGTGACCCCCCAAAACGGGGGGACTACAAGTCCCAGCATGGACCCTGTACTGATATCTAAGGATGTGTCCTCCTTCCAACCCTCTGAGGGTGTCATCCCATCTGTCCTCTCCTATTCTCTTACTGCCACTCTACACATCAGCTGACCATCCTCTCTGCAGTCTGCACCACACACTAAACTCTGCTATGAAGTGCTGACAGTTCAGCACAGAACACTGGCTGCTGGGGAGACAACTGATAATCAGCCCTGATCGCTCATCTGTAAGTCCTTTGATTTGTTTTGTTTTTTTTACCTAAATTCTTGAAAGGTTTGGCTCCAGGCAGCTCTCTCTCCCTCTGTGTACTGTCTGTATTGATGATGTTTTAGCTGCATGCCAGCCTCCGAGGAGAACATAATGGGAGGAGGTGGGTGGAGCTAGCAGGGGATGAGGAAGTTAAAATCATCCTCTGCTCTGAATGCTGGGCCTTCTCTCTCTCCTTCTCCTCCTGACATCACTGGTTGCTAGAAGCCAGTCGGGCCGCAGCTAGCAACCAGTCTGGGCAGTGAGCCAGTGGCCGCTGGTGAACTACATGAGACGGGTCTTGGGCAGGCAGGAATCCACTAGGACAGTGACAATGCAGTGCCAGTACAGCAGTACAGGGATGACACTGCACTGCACACTAGAGAGAGGGAGCCTCAAGTCCTCTGGCAGTGCCGCTCCTCTTAAAGTGCCGCTTGGGTCCCATGGACCCACCAGGACCCATGGTAGGGCTGGCCCTGTTAGTATGGCAGAAGCTGTGTCTCAGTGACACTTCCCTGTGCTGCTCTGCTCATTGGGAGGGAGTCGCGTGCCCTCAAAAGAGGCTTTGCGTGCCGCTTGTGCCACCCATGCCAGGTGTAGCCTACCCCTGTTCTAGGATATACTTGTTTACAGGCTACATTAAATTAAATCATGTTATGGTCACTGCTACCCAGATATTGATTTAGCGTGACAACGGTCAGCAGGAAAAATAATAAGGATGGATTGTCCTAGTATACCTACAGTAATAAAAACCTGAAAAATGTTATAAACCTTTGCCACTCTATCCTAACCTAGAACAAAAGGTTTTGGTTGGAGCCCTATTTTGAAGTGACCCTGTCATTATATAAAATAATATCTTTTAAAACAGTAAAACTAGACAATATATACTCTACTTTTCTACTCCCTGAATCACTGAACATTGATCCAAAGGAACCTTATGCTGAAGTCCACTAGGAATCAGTTCTCAGCGGTTCCTGCAGCTGACCTACACATCACCAGTATAACCCCTACATGGAGCAATGTCAGTGGCATGGTAGCAGGGCAGGTGAGTACCTGTATATACACTTTTCTTTTACAGGTTAAGGCTTGGATTAAAAAAATAAAGGTCAATTTAGATCTGGCAGCCACCTGTATAACTGAAATCCAGGTGCATACGAGCACAAGTTTAAAACAACTAGAGATGATTGTGCTCTTATTATCATAAAGTTGGAAATGTGTCAGTAAAAGGAATTAAATTGTGTGACATTTTGAATGAATTGTACAAATTTGTTCTTTTTAAATGTGTGTCCTACTCTAGTTTTAAGGAAACAGCTTTTGCTCGTTATCAGTCTTGACATTATATTTAATAAAAAACATGCAATTTTGGATTAAAAATAAAGAAACAGCTCCTGATAGGTAAATGTTAAGTAAATGTAGCAGGCAGTAATAATTATAGAGCATTGGTTGTAAAATCAGGCTCTGATATTTCCATCTTTCCAATAACTGATTAGCCTTTTGTCAAGTTTACACTTCCTGAGCATTTAGAGTAGTGTTGGTCAGCTTACTACATTGGCATCAAGCGTCGCCTCGGACATTAGCAAAAGTCTGCAGATAATATTTAGTATCCATAATGCTTGAGAGACTGTCGGAGGCTACAGATATGCTAAAGGAGATGATCTGATGCTGTAAACATGCTACATGTGTAGTTGGAGACTAGAAACATGCTGTAGGTGTGGCTAGAGGCTAAGGGCATGCTACAGGTGTTGAAAATGTTGCAGGTATAGTTGGAGACTGAGGGTATGCTGCAAGTGTAGTTGGAGAGTGAGGATATTCTGCAGGTGTAGTTGGAGAGTGAAGATATTCTGCAGGTGTAGTTGGAGAGTGAGGATATTCTGCAGGTGTAGTTGGAGAGTGAGGATGAGAGGTTGATGTGGACGTCTTATAGGAGTGAGAGGTT
>BLSH010507885.1:634051-659339 GCA_018402905.1 Glandirana rugosa
ACTTTTGACCACTGCCATATAGTTCACTGTCCTATAGTATTTCGTCAGTGTGCATTTTTATATTCATAGGGGTACATATATATAGATGTTCAAAGAGGGGTTCAAGGTGAACTCAAAGCCAGAGATCAAGTGACAGCTGTATTTGAATCCATTATCCCCATAATAACTGTTAATTAGAATGTAGAATGGATAAATTATAGTCACCAATGTTTTGGTAACGAATTCGGGCATAGACAATCCTTGGGATCAATACTTCGGGTGGTTCACCAGCTGGAAGCAAGCCCTTATTCAGCTAGGTCTTATCATATTCATCATACTCATAGTTATAGGTATAGTGGTATGCTGTGTTATTCCATGTTTTAGGAAAATGCTTAGTAAAGGAGTTGACAATCTCTCTATGTATTTCTCCCTACTTCCTAACCAGACAACCCTCTCAAAATTCTGGCCAATACACTGAGTATATTAAAAGGCATAGACAAAAGAGAAAGAATCTCATCATATAAAAAAGGATGGACATGGTCCTTTCTTTGCAGTAAGGAGACAAAGGATCCAAGAGTTCTATGTCCACTAATTTTCCCAGGAAAACTTTATGTTCCTGATGATGTCTAGTATGGCCCTGGAAGTATGGAGAAAACCATGAAATTTGTTTTAAGAGGGGATTGTAATGAGTAGAGAACCTATTATCCTTAATTATTTCATATTGTTGTATAAAGAAAAATGCTGCTTTAATATTAGCAAGAAGTTTATGCTGACAAGGTTTTTTGTCTCGGCACACAAACATATCCTGTCCTTTAACTCACTGTCTGACCCTGTAGGGGTCACTTCTAAGTAATCACGTCATAACATGTTATCTTATCTGGCAAATACATCCTCTTTTGTAATTTGCTACATCATAACATGTTATCTTATCTTGCAGTACATCCTGTTTTGTAGATTGAACGTCTGTAACCTTGAAGCTGAGTAATTACATTCTAATATGTTATGTTATTCTTGAATTAATGACATAATGTATGGATAACTGCTGACAAGGCAATTTTTTCTTTGTGTAATATACGCCTCCCTTTGTATGAATTGTATATAAATACTCATTGTCCTCCCAGTAAAGCCAGAGACTGTTTTCACCATACTTGTGTGTCTGTCTGCATCCATTTCATTCGGGTGAACTCAGTCTCTCATTGGACGTCCAAACTCAAGACAGACTGACAGAGAGATGATAGCCGAGGGTTATCATAGCAGTTCCTAACAATCACCAACATGATAAAGGAAATGATAAACAAAACAATGCGGCACAGAAAGTGAATGGTCAATTGGCTAAAAAGACATAAAATGCACACTGTGATATTACAGTCCAATTAAGAGATGCATGCAAAGATGTCCACAAGTGTCTCTATTCCACACAATCAGTGAAAATTCCTCCACCGACTATCATATGCGCTCACCTCCTGCTAAGACCCCAGTTTCACTAGAGGGTCAAAAGTACTTTCCCAACAGGGGTTCAAAAAACTCTCCTGAATTCTTCTTCAAGATACATAGGGTGCCGACCACCTCTCATCATAACAGGATACTCTCAGCATCATAAGGCGTGATATAGCATGAACATAAAAAGAGGATAGCACTAAGTGTAGACTGTAAAAATAAGCAATTTTTATTCATATAAAATCCTACTTACAAAGCTCCTTGACAATTGCACTTCTGTACAATAAATCGAGTGATCTGCTCAGAACGTCTGGGAGCGGCGACACACTCGGTGCAGTCGGCTCGGACGGAAAACCTTGGCACTAAGTAGCGGGTGACGTCACGACAGGTCCCTTCCCCCGTATGCGTTACGGCAGTCACGTGCCTTCGTCAGTGGGGCGGGGCCTGTCACGTCACCCCGCATATATATACTCAATGGTTATCATTGAGTATATATATGCGGGGTGACGTGACAGATCGCTCGGTTTTATTGTACAGAAGCGCAATTGTCAAGGAGCTTTGTAAGTAGGATTTTATATGAATAAAGAGTGCTTATTTTTACAGTCTACACTTAGTGATATGCTCTTTTTATGTTCATGCTATATCACGCCTTATGATGCTGAGAGTATCCTGTTATGATGAGAGGTGGTCGATACCCTATGTATCTTGAAGAAGAATTCAGGAGAGTTTTTTGAACCCCTGTTAGGAAAGTACTTTTGACCCTCTAGTGAAACTGGGGTCTTAGCAGGAGGTGAGCGCATATGATAGTCGGTGGAGGAATTTTCACTGATTGTGTGGAATAGAGACACTTGTGGACATCTTTGCATGCATTTCTTAATTGGACTGTAATATCACAGTGTGCATTTTATGTCTTTTTAGCCAATTGACCATTCACTTTCTGCGCTGCATCCTGTTTTGTTTATGGTTTATTGGGTGTGTGACAACCTTGATGTTCAGCTTGCAGTCATATACATATAGTTTCTTATTTTGGCAGCGCTGATTGTTTTTATATTATGATAAAGGAAAAGACTATAAATCATCAACATGATAAAAGAAATGACTATAAATCACCAACATGATAAAGAAAATGACTAGAGGTCACCAACATGCTGAAAGAGGTGACTAGAGACAGAGATGACTAGAGGACCACTTACACACCACAATTACGGCCCACGGACATGCTGCAAGTGACAACTAGAGGCCACTGACATGCTACTAAAGACAAGTAGAGACCACCAACAAGTTAAAGGAGATAGCAGAACTATACTTAATAAAAACAAAAGTTCTGTGCTTTTCACAAATAATGAACATAAAAAATAAAAACTAATAAATAAAGATAAATTGACAGCTACCTCCATAAATAAAATTCATGCAATGTCAAATCAATAGCAAAGGAGCGCCTAAATAAACCAAAACCAAACCAAATATAAACATGTGAATATCATACCAGGCAATATATAAAGCATACATCATAAATAAAATATAGTCCATGATGGGTGTTTAATCATGGACTTTTTTATGGACTATATTTTATTTATGATGTATGCTTTGTATATTTCCTGTTCTGGCATTCACATGTTTATATGTGCACAGGTTCAAGCAGATGATTCTTTGCTATTGATTTGACATTGCAGGGTTATACTTACATTGATTTTCATAGGAATATACAGTAAATCTCTACATATCTCTGATGCTTCTCTTTTAAGTCAGGGTGATGGAAAAGTGCTGCTCAGTGCTGTAAAAACCATGTTCAACTTTCTTTTTCTTTCCTTTTCTGAGGAAGGGGGGTCTGTCCCCCAAAACGCGTAAGCTTTTCCACTGTGTGGCATCAGATGAGATACCCGTCTCACCTGCTGGAGTTGTTTACTTGATATGCTTGATTTTATTCCTATTTTGTAACTATAACACTGTTGTGTGTTTTTAATAAATGGTATTTGGTGGTAATGCATTTGCACTCTTGTGTATGTCTTTACCACTGAGATGCTCCAACAGATATCTAGCCACTTACCAACCGCAAGGTTTTCCAGCTTTAGGACCAGAGCACTTTTTGCGATTCGGCGCTGCATCGCTTTAACTGACAATTGCGCGATCGTGCGACGTTGCACCCAAACAAAATTTGCGTCCTTTTTTCCCCACAAATAGAGCTTTCTTTTGGTGGTATTTGATCGCCACTGCGTCATTTCTGATAACCGCTATAAACAAAAGAAGAGCGACCATTTTGCAAAAAAACCCAAATTTCTTACTTTTTGCTAAAATTCAAATCCAAAAAAAAAATATAAAAAAACATTTTTTTTCACCGTTTTTGGCCGATTTATATAATTCCTCATATTTGTGATAAAAAAAATCGCAATCTGCGTTTATTGATTGGTTTGCGCAAAAGTGGCCGCGTTTACGGATGGTGAGAATTCATTTCTGGGGTTTTTATTTTTTTATTTTTTTTTACTAGCAATGGCGGCGATCTGCGATTTTTAGCGGTACTGCGATATTGCAGCAGACATGTCGGACATTTTTGACACTTTTATGGGACCAATGACATTTATACAGCGATCAGAAATTTAAATGTCCACTGATTACTGTATAAATGTCATTGGCAGTGAAGGGGTTAACCTGGGGGGGAAGAGCTAGGGGTTAACTGTGTTCCCTGGGTGTGTTCTAACTGTGGGGGGGTTGAGCTAACATGGGCATGAGAGATCTAACTGATCCCAGTGACAGGGATCAGTAGATCTCTCATGCCCCTACTAACAGAGCGGGGAACCGCCGTGTTTACATCGGCGGTTCCCCGTTCTTTCCCTGTAGCCGCTCATCGCGGCTCGCCGGCGGACATCAGGTCCGCCCGAGCCGCGGGCACACTCCTCAGGAGTGCGGCGGGCGCGCCCCCTTGTGGCTGATTGCAGATCGCCGCATATTTACGGCGATTCGCGCTCAGCATCCAGACTGCCGCAGTGAAAACACGGCGCGGGGTTGGGAACCTGCTAGAGACCACTTACATGCTCCAACAGACTACAGTACTAGAGACCTGCAACATGCTCCAAACTAGTGACATGCCCTAAGTGACTACTGGAGACCACTGACATGCTTCAAGAGACTTCTAAAGACCACTCTAGCCTCCGTCTGTTATACTCAGCAGATCTCTGGAATTGTGTCCCACAGACTGACTGCTCTGTCACCTGGCTGCTGCTCCTCTACTGAGGCAAAGGAAGTCCAGTA
The DNA here is from genome assembly GCA_018402905.1 of Glandirana rugosa. Taxonomy (NCBI): domain Eukaryota; kingdom Metazoa; phylum Chordata; class Amphibia; order Anura; family Ranidae; genus Glandirana; species Glandirana rugosa. The sequence goes on from BLSH010507885.1 coordinate 638,714, forward strand.
TCAAGGCTCTGCCCACCCTTCCTGGACTCACAGGACTCCCTTCAGCACTTAGGCGCTGCCCACCACAAGAGGAGGAGGAAGGCCAAGAGTACCTGTGATGTCATTTCATGCCAAGGAGGATGCTCTGAATGGGGGGTAGGGGGGTAAAAAAGTGAGCTGAGTCACCTGCACACATGTATCACAAAGCCAGCTCCAATCACCCTGGGCCACAACACCCATTTCTTCTATTACTAGTCAGCAATAAACATGTAGGCAGGAGTTTACTTTTTTGTGGACTGAAAGCTCATTTCAGGCTGACTGTACAATTCACAAACAAAATCAATTGTGGGTCATTATTAACTCTGATATCTATCAGTGTACCCCCCCCCCCATCATTATTAACGTGTTCTTGTTTTTTGTCCTGGGTATCCTCTTCTGGCAGTTATCTGCTTCCACTTAGGCGAGAATTGTGGAAGTTTGCACTCCCCACCCGCAACATCCTGGGGCACGTCACAGGGAGCTACAGGGTTATTCTGGAAGCCCAGCAAGATCTCACATATGCTCAAAGGGGAGCCGGCTGTAAAACAGCAGGAAGTCACAGTTGGCCTCCCAGAGCCAAGATGGCGGTTTCGGGAATCGAAGACTGTTGAAGAACTGTCCCAGGTGAAGACAGCTCTGGATCCCTGGGCTAGTGAGTACCTATTTATTAAAGTCAGCAGCTACAGCATTTGTAGCTGCTGACTTTCATTTTTTTAAAGACATCTTCAAGTGCATAATGGCTACATTGGTGGTGGAAAGGATTTAGTTTAGGTGCTAAGCTGGCCATAAACCATAAGGCTTGGTTCACACTTGCTTGCAACTTCTTTGTGACTTGCTTGCTTTTTTTATGATTTAAAATTGCAGTCTATGGCACTCATGTTGCAACAAAGACACAGAAAAGCAGTGCTGGAACTTTTTTTTTCGCTGCAACTCGAGTTGCATTAATTAAAACAGGACCCATTGAAATGATTGTGTTTTGACCTGCCATGCGACTCTATGTGTCGCAAGTCGCATGATAAGTCACAGCGGTGTGAACCATGACTAAAAGTCAAGCCAAGTTCCCAATTTTTCTTATTTTCTAGAGGGCAGTTAACAAGCTTCTAAGACAGTTGGAGGTGTTCACCGTCAAACATGAAGAATTTCCAGCCTTTCTGAAAATCTCCCTGTGAGGAGATAGATTAATAATGTGCACTGGTCAATAAAGACATAGATGAGCAAGTTTAGGGTGAAGAAACTTGACTGGTCTGAACAGAGTTCTGGCTTCAACCCGATAGAACACCTTTTGGATGAATTAGAGCAGAGGCTGCGAGCCAGGCCTTCTCATCCAACATCAGTGCCTGACCTCACAAATGCTCTTCTGGAAGAATGGTCAAACATTCCCATAGACACATTCCTAAACCTTGTGGACAGCCATTTGTGTTGAAGCTGTTATAGCTGCAAAGGGTGGGCCAACTCAATATTGAATCCTATGGACCAAAACTGAGATGCCGTTAACCACTTCAGCCCAGGAAAGATTTACCCCCTTCCTGACCAGAGCACTTTTTGAGATTTGGCACTGCGTCACTTTAACTGACAGTTGCGTGGTAGTGCGGCGTTGTACCCAAACAAAATTGGAGTCCCTTTTTCCCACAAATAGAGCTTTCTTTTGGTGGTATTTGATCACCTCTGCGGTTTTTATTTTACTTTATTGCACTATAAACAAACAAAGAGTGAAAATTTAGAAAAAAAAACATTATTTGCTACTTTTTGCTATAATACATATTCAAATAAATAAATAAATAAATAAAAAATGTATTCCTCAGTTTAGGCCGATATGTATTCTTCCTCATATTTTTGGTAAAAAAATTGCAATAAGCGTATCTTGGGGTTAACTATGTTCCCTCAGCATGTTCTAACTGTATTGGGGCTGGGCTGGCAGGGGCATGACAGATCTAACTGATCCCGATGACAGGGATCAGTAGTTCACTATCATGCCGCCTGTCAGATTGGGTAACCGCCGCGTCTACATCGGCAGTTCCCCGTTCTTCCTCTGTTTTAGGAGATCGGCGGACATTGAGTCTGCCCGACCCGCGGCCACACTCAGGAAGCGTGCGGCACGAATCCCCGTTTATATACGGTAATGTTGGACTAAAGCTGGCCACACATTAGTAGATTTTTAAATGAATGTTCATACGAAAATTCATGCATACATTTGTATGAAAATAGTACATTCAATGAATTAAAGAATGTTGCCTGAAAGTACTTAAGAACTTTCTTTGCTTTTAATATTCTTAACTGGAAACCAGAAAACAAAAATTCATTGTGCTCCTTTAAACGTTCTCATTACTGCGGTCAAAAATGAAAGTTGATTTGACCCTCACTAATGATTACAAAAATTATAAGAAAACATTTCAAACAAAATTCTGCTGGTATATGGCTAGCTTAAGAGTGCAAATGGTCATGGTGGTCGGGCAAAAAGAGATGTCTCTGTCATTGTTGGGAAGGGGAAGGAGGAGATATCTGCCTGTCTATAGCTAGCCTTCTTTGGAGGCATTCTAACAGTACTTGGGGTCCCCAGTTTTGCTAGGATCCTGGGAGAAACCCAGTAATACCATCATCTCATAGGCCAGCTCTCTGGAAGTCCAGGTGTAAAGTACGTTTTTGATCTTTGGATTTCTTTACTATTTTTCACAGTCAGCTAGCATTTTTTCTTGGGGGAGGAGGACACCCCTATTGGTGGACCGTGCATGTTTATGCAAGATCCAGTTTAACTAAGGCAGGCCATACACAGTTCGAATCCTGCTGAACCGGCCGAGATTTGAACCATGTATGGACAGACTGAATGGACCAAGTTAATTGATCGATCAACTTGGGTACAACCAGCATGCAGGGTTTTACCTGCGATTATCGCTAGCGGCTGCTATAGCCCCTAGGAATAATCACTGTCTTCTACTGGAGGGGACAACTTCCCCCTTCCACCCCTGCTCCCTCCTCCCCAATGGCCCGGCAGGAGGGATTCCCCCATCAGCACTGTCTGTGCTGATGGGGGAACGGGTTGCAGGAATGAAATTTGCTCCCTGTATGGCCAGCCTAACTCCTGTAGCGCTTTGCACAGTTCCTTTAGAGGTTATGGCCTATTAAAATGCAGTACTAATGCCTTTTAGCTGTGAAACCAAACAGGGGACTACAGGCAGGGTTAGAGGCAGCGTCACAGTCAGTGATACAGCAACATAGAACTGTAGTGTGTTCCCCTAACCCTAATAATTACTGTGACTTCTTCTGAAGCTCCCCTTTCTTCTTCTACAGAACCTTTTTTTGTTTTTTTTCCAGTTTTCGAAATTCATAGCCTACACCATTTTACACTGTACTCTCAATTTTGAAATATCAGTTAGTTTCAGAAAAGTAACCAAAATATTGTGCCGTGAAATGAACTTTTGCATACTTGCTAGTAACAGAGAATTCCAGCAGATGGCAGTGCTGTCATAAAAATTAAGCTCACCATACATTTGACCACTGGTAGAGAACTAAAAGAACAAGTTGAGATCTACACAAGGCCTCTGGACACACTAGAGAGCCCCAGGCAGCACCTTAATCTTTCTTTAAGGGCTGTAATTAGTGTTTTTATTATATGTGTCACATTTCATTTTTGTCTCTATATGTATATATTGTCTTCAGTAAATTGTTATACGTTTAAACAATTGTGTGATCCCTGTGTGCCGAAATAGTTCATGCTTCCTAATAGGTAATGGTCTGCTATTGGGACATTCCATACCACCCTCTATCTACCAAACTGTTTTGGACGATGGCACCCCTGAATTCTATTTAATACCATTTATAAGACTCCTTTAATTCTTAAACCTTATGGCAACTGCTTCTCCCTCACCGCTGACAACGATTCGGCTCCCCATCCAGCGGGACCTCTGCAACTTGGTTTGGCTTCCGGCCTGAAGCCCCAACCCGTGCTGCTTCTCGCAAACCTGGATAGGTCTCAGATAGCCGAGCAGCCAGGTGCTCCCGGGATAGGCCTCAGGCTTCTGGCCTAGCAACCCGGAGCCTTGTAACACACATCCACCCAGACAGCCATCCAGGTGGCACAGAACCCCTATCACCTGACTCCTCCCGAATATATAGGCTCTCCCAGCAGGCCAAGGGGCTGAAGAAAACCCCTGCCAATTGGCTGAAACAACCTATTCACTCCTAGTCTGAATTCACTATGTCCCTTGTCATTCTAATGCCACAGGCAACAACGCCACCTGGTGACAGAAGAGAGAGGTGCATTTAATCCATATTTAGGGAAAAGTCAGTGGATCCCCCTAACAATTAGCCAGGCTAGTTACCACCTAGCAAACTAAATGTGTCAGCAACCCTGCCTAAGACTAGGGTGCTACATTTGGAATCCAGGAAGTTGTGGAAAGAGATGGCCAGTAGACAGACAGAACTCAACATGAAAGAAGATTTTTCAAGTGAACTTATATTGGATTGTCAAATATAACTATTGTTTGTGTAACCTTCTTTTGGGGGGTTATGAGAAATGGGCCCTCCCCAAGCACTATATAATGCTAAACCTATAGGTAAATAAGAGAACCAGAACCTTCGCTAAGTGGAAGAATGGGTTTGATAATAACATTGACAGTGCCTCCACCAAGGGCAGGGCCTCTGTGATTAAACCCTTCCTGTCTACCGCCTAATGGCCTATTAAGAGTTCTAACTGCCAGGAAGTGAAGGTGGGCATTCCGGTCCTGTGACCGCTGTGATTGGCAGCCACATGATCCGGATCGCAAATAGGCATTGGGAGCTTTCTGCTTCCCGCCGGTAACTGTGCCGGGAGCGTACATGGTGCACGCTCTCAGCGCAGAATTGTTTACACTTAGGATGCATATATGATCACCCGCCAAGAGGCAGCCGGCGTGGACAGGTTAAAGGGGACTCCCTTTCCGGGAAATTAATCAGTATTCTAATCAAAGTAATTGAGAGCAGAAGAACTACTACAACCAGTATATACCATTAACCATAAGTATATAGTTGCACACCAGTACAGAAATAATACAAGCTTTATTTAAGAAAACATTATTAATAGTACATACATCAAATGCATAAACAGGTATTATCAGGAAAGGTAAATGAATATATAACGTGTTGCGCTACTACTTAAGTAATATCCACCCACTATGTGACACTTTTCAATGTATATAACTACATTAACCAACAAAAATGTGCCATTAGTACACTCACTTGTGCTTATTCAAGTAACATCTTATCCACAATATATTAATATTCATGAAATGTCTATGTGATCATATGACCATAAAAAAATGAATTGTTCTTATGGAAACAGTGGCGCCACCCCCCTATCCATGCGTCGGCCCCCTAATCTACATACAGGGCGCTAAATTGCATGGATTCCAATGGGGGGGGGGGGGTTTGTTTATTGAAGCACATAATTAGAGCCTGGTGCTCTAAAATAGGCTTCAAAAAGGGTGGGATCGAAGCGCAGAGCACTGCACCTGAGGCCCACCCATTTGTGTGACAATAGCGAATGAATATGTAACACAATGTAACACTGATTCTCCTCCCAGTCAATCAGGAAATGGGTTGTGAGACCCGTTTCCCGATTGGCAGAAAGGAAAAGCAATCTTATTGGCCAAGGGGGAGGAGGAGGGAGGAGATACCGGAGGAGAAGGGGAAGACCGAATGACCCACCACCCGCCATGATAGCTCACCCGCAGCGGCTCAGCCATCCAGCACTCCGCTGCTCGAACAGGGGAGGGAGGAGGAGGAGGGGAGATCGGAGTCAACCCAGGCAGGACATCTGCCTCATAAGGTAAGGAGGCCACCCGTCTCCCACGCGGGGGGGGGGGGGTTGTATCGCACACCTCCATCTCATTATGCTGTATGTAATATTCCGGCATTTGCCCTTTCGCCAAAATCCAAACATTATGGGGTGTTCAGCGGCACACAAATTTGGCGCGAACGCCCCATAATGTCTGCGAGATCACAGTGCATTGACGGCTGTGATTTCTTTGCTTTCTGAGAGAGCCCTGGCCTGGGCAAACCCTCTATGAGAGACGAAAAAACCCGTTGTCCTGAGTTACTCAGAGTTTGTGGCTTCCTTTAAAAGGGTATTTGACGTTCCTGTACGCTCCACTTCTGCTGCCAAGAGCATCATGTGCATCAAACAGTAAGAGAACTGTTGCTGATTACACCATTGAATTCTGTACTCTTGCAGCAGAGGTTGCTTGGAACAATGAGGCCCTTGTGACTGCTTTTTCTCACGGTCTCTCGGATAATATCAAAGATGAGATATCAGTCCGAGACATACCCACTGAGCTGGAGAAGTTGATCACATTTGCCATTCTCATTGACTTCAGACTCCAAGAGAGACCTTCCTTTAAGGAGGACTTGCGGAAGCCTCTTGTATGTTTGGCTCCGAGCTTTCCTGTCCCACCCTTGCCTCCCTCATCTCCCATACCTTCTGGTACACGTCTCTCTGCAGATGAGAGGGCCTTTAGGAAGAGGAAGAGATTATGCTTTTATTGTGGCCAAGCAGCACACTTTTTGAAGTCTTGTCCTAGCCGTCGGGGGAAATGCTTGCACCTGAGGTCCTGCAGGGGACAGACCTTAGAAGGCGTTGTTACGTCCCCAGTTATCCAGAAGGATCAGCCCCTGGTTCCCCTTTCTTGGCCTGAGTCGTCCATTGAGATACAGACTCTAATAGACTCTGGAGCTGCAGGCCTGTTCATAGATGGTGCCTTTGTGTCTAAGCACTCGATTCCACTGTGGCTTCGTGCCACTCCACTTGCCATTGAAGCTATTGATGGGAGACTTCTAGAGCCTCTCCATGTGACTCGTGAGACTGCTCCATTGACCATGGACGTAGGGGCTCTTCACCATGAGATAATCCAATTCCAAGTCATTTCCTCACCTCATTTTCCGGTGGTTATTGGTTATCCTCGGTTAGAGAGACACAGCCCCTCTTTGGATTGGCTTCGTGCTGAGGTTCTTTCCTGGTCGCCACAATGCAGTAAGACATGTTTTCAGAAAGTGGCCAAGGTCTTGTGCACCTCTTCACTCTCCTCCTTGCCAGAGGAGTACCACAAATTTAGCGATGTGTTTGACAAAAATCAAGCCAGTAGTTTGCCTCCACACCAGTCATATGATTGCGCAATTGACCTTCAACCTGGTGCCATGCCCCCTCGTGACCAGGTTTACCCTTTGTCTGTCTCGGAGGATAAAACCATGAAGGAGTATGCTGCAAATTCTCGTCTCTTGCTGGTTCTGGTTTCTTCTTTGTGAAAAAGAAGAGTGGTGATGTGAGACCTTGTATTGATTTTAGGGGTCTCAATCGCTTCACGATTAAGAATGCTTATCTGATTCCATTGATTTACGGAGTTATTTGACTGCCTCAAGGGAGCAATGAGAGATCTGAGAGGGGCATACAATCTCGTTAGGATCAAGGAGGGCGACGAATGAAAAACTGTGTTTAATACCAGGACAGGCCATTATGAATACCTTGCAATGCCGTTTGGTCTTTGCGACGCTCCAGCAGTTTTTCAGGAATTTATCAAGGATGTCCTCTGAGATTTGTTGCACTAATGTGTGGTGGTTTATCTTGATGATATCCTCATATATTCCAATTCCCTAGAAAGCCACCACACAGATGTCTGCCGTGTGCTTAAGAGGTTGTTCATAGATGGTTACAATAGATGGTTACAATAACCTGTATTGTAAATTGGAGAAGTGCGAGTTCCATCGTGAACAGGTTCAATTCCTGGGTTATGTGATTTCCACTGCTGGTTTTTCGATGGACCCAGAGAAACTTTCAGCAGTTCTACAGTGGCCCTGACCCATGGGTTTACGTCCACTGCAACATTTTCTTGGCTTTGCCAATTATTATCGGAAGTTTATTCATAACTTCTCATCTCTGGTCAAACCCCTGACTGATATCACCAGAAAGGACAGTAACCCACAGAATTGGTCTCCGGATTCCAATAATGCCTTTGAGAGTCTCAAGGCTGCCTTTGTTTCTGCTCCTGTGTTGGCACATCCTGATCCTACGTTACCCTTCACCCTTGAGGTTGATGCATCTGAAACTGGAGTTGGTGCCCTTCTGTCTCAATGTCCTACATCTAAGAGCGCTATACATCCTTGTGGCTACTTTTCCAAGAAATTGTCTCCTGTGAAATGCAATTACGAGATTGGGGACAGAGTTGTTAGCAATCATTTTAGCCCTTAAAGAATGGAGGCATCTCCTCGAGGGTACCACTGTGTCGGTTCTCATTTTGACTGACCATAAGAATCTCACATTCTTGTCTAAGGCTAAACGCCTCTCTCCCAGAAGGGCGCAATGGGCTCTTTTTTTCTCAAGCTTCAATTACATAGTCTCATTCTTAACCGGTACTAAGAATGTAAGGGCTGATGCATTGTTGCAATCGTTTTCCTCCGCTTCCAAGATGGAGTCAGTTCCTGTTGTGATACCTCCTGATCATATTCTGGATACGGTTTGTACCAGTCTCACTTCACCTTTGGGTAACAGAATTCTTGCCGCTTAGATCCATTCTCCTCCCAATAATCTTGTGACCGCTACTTTGTCCCTGAGAGTCTCCGCACTGCTGTGCTCCATACTTACCATTCTCCCAAGGCTGCTGGTCACCCAGGGAAGAATCAACTAATTTGGGCTATTCCCCAACAATTCTGGTGGCCTAGTCTCCACGCTGATGTTGCCACCTTTGTAGCTGCTTGTTCCGTGTGTGCTCAGAGTAAGACACCTTCCAGTGGGCCTCCTACAGCCCATACCCAATGGAGAGAGGCCTTGGTTCCACCTGTCTATGGATTTTATTGTGGAGTCACCCAACTCCCAGGGGAACACAGTTATCCTTATGGTGGTTCACCAGTTTTCAAAAAAGTTGCCCACATCCAAAGATCTGGCATCCATTTTTGCTTGGGAGATCTTTTGCTTATATGGGTTACCCAAGGTTATCATCTCGGTCAGAGGTAGCCAGTTTGTGTCCAAGTTTTGGTGAACCTTTTGTGCACAGTTGGGAATTCAGATTTCCTACTCTTCTGCATATTACCCGCAGTCCAATGGGGCCACAGAACGAGCCAACCAGTGCTTGGAGCAGTTTCTATGCTGCTATATTTCTGACCACCATAAAAACTGATCAGACCTCTTACCTTGGGTGGAGTTTGCTCACAATAGTGCCATTAATACCTCTTCCCAATTGTCTCAGTTTATGGCGAATTATGGTTTCCAACCATCTATGTTGCTTGACTCATTTGTTCCTCAGAGCATTCCTGCATTAGAGGTGCATCTCCCGTGGTCTTCGTTCCACTTTGGTACAGGTCCAAGAGTCCGTGCGACGTGCCAATAATAGGTACAGACTCCATGCTGATGGCAGACACCTACCTGTGCCTTTCTACCAGGTTGGGGAAAGGGTCTGGCTGTCATCTCGCAACCTCCAACTCAGTGTTCCCTCCCTGAAACTGGCACCACGGTTTATTGGGCCTTTCCGCATTCTCTGTAAGATCAACCCAGTGGCTTACGCTTTAAACCTTCCTTCTACTATGCGTACTTCAAATGTATTCCATGTCTCCTTATTAAAACCTTTGGTATGCAACCGCTTCACCATTTCGGTACCACGTCCTCACCCAGTTCAGGTTGGGAACCATGAGGAGTATGAAATACAATCTATCATTGACTCCCAAAGGTTCAGTGGGCGCAAACAGTACCTGGTTCATTGGAAAGGATATGGTCCGGAGGAGCGCTCTTGGGTCTCATCCTCAGACGTACATGCTCCTGTCCTCCTCCGTGTTTTTCCATAGACATTTTCCCCTCAAACCTGGTGGCCCTCTGAGGGGGAAGGGTCATGGAGGAGGGGGTACTGTCAGAGCTGGGCTCAGCCCTCCTTTCTCAGAGCTCAGGTTGCTCAGCTGTAGGGTAATTGCCAGTACTCATCACTCCACAGTGACTCACCTGGTGATCATTTGCTGCTCCTCAGCCAGCATTGCTGGCTATTTAAATGGCCTGGATCATATCTCCTGTGCCTTCGCCTTGGTCAACATATCCAGATACACTCTGCTGTGTTTTTCTGTTAAAGACTTTGCCTGGCTGACTTCCGTTTTGGTTCATGATCCTCTTTGCTGCCTCTGACTACGCTGATCCTGGATTCCTGTTTTACTGGCCTTTTCCAACTACCCGCTCTGGTTACCGAACCCTGGCTATGTTTTGACTAAGTTTGCACTGTTTGTACTATTTTACCATTTTATTAAAAAGTGTGATTTTTTTACTGCTCTTCTGTCCCAGTCTGATTCATAGTTCCTGGCACCAATCGAGTCTCGGCTACATAACCCTGACTCCAGAGCAATCCATTCAACAGGTCTACACTCCTCTTTCCCCCAGCCTATCAGCAGACATCAACCCCTCACCAATCTTCTACCCCTCACCTCTCATAAGCCCGCCGGGCAAACATGGCCGTAGGTCTGATTAAGGAGCCGCGCATGCGCCGAAACACATTACCACCCACCGCCTTCACCTGATGTTACATCGGCTGCATGCATTCCAGCTTGGTTCCAGAACCTGAGCCTCCTCATCCCATCTTCACCTCCTCGCTAATCCACGTCACCAGGGAATCTGACAGCTGCAGGATGGCTCTCTCCCCCGGACAGACAAGGATTACAGAGATCCGCATGAGGACTAATCATTATATGCCTATGACCTCTTACTCTCTTGTAAGTGTTTTTAATCCCATTGTGCCTGTAATAAATCTTTCAACCACTTGCTGCCCACCCGCCACAGATGTACTGTGGCAAGGTGGCTCGGCTGCGCAAATCGCCGTATCGGTACAGAGATTTGTGCACTAGCTTTCGTGGGTGCGCGCATGCTCCGAGTGGCCACCTGCGATCGTTCCCCGCAGAGACACAACGGGGATCTGCTGAATAAACAAGACAGATCCCCATTCTGTCAGGGGATGACACACAGATCTGTCTTCCTACTAAGCAGGAAGATGGATCTGCATGTTTCCCCAGTCACACAGTTCCCCATATAGCTCATAATCACAAACAGGGAACACATTTAACCCCTTGATTGCCCTTGATGTTAACCCCTTCCCTGCCAGTGTCATTAGTACAATGTCAGTGCATATTTTTAATACTGATCACTATATTAATGTCACTGGTTCCCAAAGAAGTGTCAAAAATGTCAGCTAGGTGTCCGATCTGTTATGCTTATTGGGATTTTTTACCAAAAATATGTAGAAGAATACATATTGACCTAAACTGATCAATACATTTGTTTTTTCGATTTTTTTTTTTGGATATGTATTATCGCAGAAAGTAAAAAAAATATTTCAAGTAATCAATCAAATACCACCAAAAGAAAGCTCTATTTGTGGGGAAAAAGGACATCAATTTTGTTTGGATACAATGTCGCACGCCTGCGCAATTGTCAGTTAAACTAACACAGTGCCGTATTGCAAAAAATGGCCTGGTCATTAAGGGGATAAATCCTTCCAGGTCTGAAGTGGTTAACTGCTGCACTTAGTGGCGCCTTTCTCTTTCTTTTATTTCTTTTCTTTTATTCTTGCTGCTTTGGTCTTAGTAAACTCCCCTTCGTTTGAAAAACAAGGAAGCATTGTTCAGGTTGGAAATTGCAGCTGATCCTCCATTGTTCTTATGCTAATGCAAAGATCAGTGCTAATGTCATGTATCCAAATGCATACTGCTACCATGGGTGAAATGACATAGGCTGCCAGCCTGCATACACATAACCGTGTGAAGGAAAGGAAGAAAAATCTTCAGGTGTTTGGTTTTTGAACATCTGACCTCTGTCTTTTGTGTTTATCCAGCTTTAGGTAACCTGCTGAGACTTTTTTGTTCTATTGCTGCTGGAGAGCCACAAATTGCCTTCACTTTCTCCGCACAAAATTCCCCATCGGCTGGCGTTTGACATTTTACGTGCATGCTGCCTTCATCCAGGTCTTTCACATGAGTGATATTTAGAGGTGTGCTGTTTAATTGTGTTTGTATGACATGTTTTTACGCTCTGTGAAGTGTAAAAGTTGCCGTTTCCACCTTGTAATCTATGTGTTCCTCGTTTTCCATTATTAATGTTCGCTGAGAGTGTTTATAATTGTAGTTGGTGGTGTTATTAGCTCTGTACAATCTGCTCTGCCAGCTCTTCTTTTCGGCTATGGATACACATTTTTAGTGCATGTACCGTATATTTAAATGGACTTATTAAAAAAATGCAGCTGCAAGAAAGTTTTTGAGTGTAAATCGCAGATGGAAATCATAACTCCCTGCTGTCAGTAAGATGCTATATACGGTTGCAAGAAAAAGTATGTGAACCCTTTGGAATGATATGGATTTCTGCACAAATTGGTCATAAAATGTAATCTGATCTTAATCTAAGTCACAACAATAGACAATCACAGTCTGCTTAAACTAATAGCACACAAAGAATTAAATGTTACCATGTTTTTATTGAACACACCATGTAAACATTCACAGTGTAGGTGGAAAATGTATGTGAACCCTTGGATTTAATAACTGGTTGAACCTCCTTTGGCAGCAATAACTTCAACCAAACGTTTCCTGTAGTTGCAGATCAGACATGCACAACGTTCAGGAGTAATTCTTGACCATTCCTCTTTACAGAACTTTTTCAGTTCAGCAATATACTTGGGATGTCTGGTGTGAATCGCTTTCTTGAGGTCATGCCACAGCATCTCCATCGGGTTGAGGTCAGGACTCTGACTGGGCCACTCCAGAAGGCGTATTTTCTTCTGTTTAAGCCATTCTGTTGTTGATTTACTTCTATGCTTTGGGTCATTGTCCTGTTGCAACACCCATCTTCTGTTGAGCTTCAGCTGCTGGACAGATGGCCTTAAGTTCTCCTGCAAAATGTCTTGATAAACTTGGGAATTCATTTTTCCTTCGATGATAGCAATCCGTCCAGGCCCTGACGCAGCAAACCAGCTCCAAACCATGATGCCCCCACCACCATACTTCACAGTTGGGATGAGGTTTTGATGTTGGTGTGCTGTGCCTCTTTTTCTCCACACATAGTGTTGTGTGTTTCTTCCAAACAACTCAACTTTGGTTTCATCTGTCCACAGAATATTTTGCCAGTACTGCTGTGGAACAAAGGTACTCTTGTGTAAACTGTAAACATGCAGCAATGTTTTTTTTGGACAGCAGTGGCTTCCTCTGTGGTATCCTCCCATTAAATCCATTCTTATTTAGTGTTGTACGTATAGTAGATTCGCTAACAGGGATGTTAGCATATGCCAGAGACTTTTGTAAGTCTTTAGCTGACATTCTAGGATTCTTCTTCACCTCATTGAGCAGTCTGCGCTGTGCTCTTGTAGTCATCTTTACAGGACGGCCACTCCTAGGGAGAGTAGCAGCAGTGCTGAACTTTCTCCATTTATAGACAATTTGTCTTACCGTGGACTGATGAACAGCAAGGCTTTTGGAGATACTTTTATAACCCTTTCCAGCTTTATGCAAGTCAACAATTCTTAATCGTAGGTCTTCTGAGAGCTCTTTTGTGCGAGGCATCATTCACATCAGGCAATGCTTCTTGTGAAAAGCAAACCCAGAACTGGTGTGTGTTTTTTATAGGGCAGGGAGGCTGACACCTCACTCCAATTAGCTCTTGGAGATTTTGTTAGTCTAGGGGTTCACATACTTTTTCCACCTGCACTGTGAATGTTTACATGGTGTGTTCAATAAAAACATGGTAACATTTAATTCTTTGTGTGTTATTAGTTTAAGCAGACTGTGATTGTCTATTGTTGTGACTTAGATGAAGATCAGATAACATTTTATGACCAATTTGTGCAGAAATCCATATCATTCCAAAGGGTTCACATACTTTTTCTTGCAACTGTAGGTTTAATGGGCATATGGTCCATAGCAAGAAATGCAATCCCCAATGTTATTTATCCAGTACAGGTTGGAAGAGTGCTGCATAAACCTTGATCAGTTCTATGCCTCCATTACAGTCACTGCTGTGTGACTGCTAGTGCTTTCCTCTGCACTATTAAAATACAATATATTACCTATTCTACTCACCACTACCAATACAAAATACATGGTTTGTCTCCTCTGCAATAAAAGTATCTACTAGCAAGTTCCTAAACAACAGTGGCGGCAGGTGCTCTATTGGTTGGGGGGGGCCCTGTTAGCCTTGTAATTACACCGCGCAGATCACGGCTGCGGTGGCTCCCCCCCTCCGACTCTTAGGACTCCTGGCCAATGGGGTCTCAGTACCTTATAGCAATAGATAGCAGCGCCAGTAATGAATAGAGACAATCAATGTCAAATATATAAATATGTAAATATTCTAATAAAGAATGAAATGCATAATGGATTTTAAAAGTTCATCCAAAATTTCATAGCTGTGATTTCTCTGGATGGAATACTGTATGTATAGATAGAATGCGAATCCTCTAGGAACTTTAGGCATATGTGCTTACCAGAACCTGGTAGGGGTAAAGCGGAAGAGATCCTTAGACCAACCGTCCACTGTTGGGTCCACGTGTTGCCTGTGTGGGTCCACCCGTCCATATACCACCACTCCTGGAACTGGTAATGATCCCTCCAATAAGGGTTGAACTACAAAGCCATGCTGTGGGGCTCACATATAAAGTGGGAAAAGAAGAAGACCCACCATAACGTGATAACGTTTTGATGGTTTATTTTATAAAAGGATTAAAAACACTTACTCAAAATTACATATATAGAGCTCTTCTAGTTGTAAGCATATCAGTGACAGAAGGGGAACCAGACCCTACGTGTTTCGACTCCAACTGTCGTCATCTGGGGTGTTCCAGTACCTGCTTCTTGATTGGCCAGGGGGAGAAACAGAAAGTCATTAGCGAATATTAATTCGCTAATGTCAAACAACAGGATGGGCTCAGAGCACTATGCCCTGAGCCCACCCTGTTGTGTGACATTAGCGAATTAATATTCAGCCAATTTGCAGCCAATTGAAGCCTCAGGCTTTAATCATGTGCTTCTAAAAAAAATAAAATCCATAGAAATCTATGCATCCGGCACCCTGCATGTAGATTAGGGAGCCAGGCGCATGGATTAGGGGGGCTGCGCCCATGTGACCCTAATGGGCGGCCTGCCACTGCTAAACATTCTATACCAAGCTGCACATGCATAGGTCAGTGTACAATCTTGGCATTCCTTGGTGCTGGCCTAGGATCACCTAACTCCTGCAAATGCATGTGAAAGTTAGGTAATCCCAGGCTGGCTAATCAAGATGGCTAAAGACATGGAACATGGTGTGGTGTGCAATGGATTGGCACTCATGTCTGAAGTGGATGCACCTCACAAGCACATTACAGATTACTTATGGATTTTTTATGTTTCATTGATTACAGTTTTATATCATTTTGTTCACACAACTAGAGCTTTCTTTTGGTTGTATTTAAGTTTTTTTTTTTTGCTAAATTTTGAAAAAACAATGCATTTTCTTTGTTTCTTTTACTTTTTTATAATTTCTTTTTTAAACATACTGTGACCAGAGCAATATAATGTTACCATAGTAACATTGTACTACTCTGGGGAAGTGATCAGGATTTTTTTTTACACATGTTTGCTTATAGCAGTGGATTACATTGCTATAAACAAGCATTTTACTGAATGAAACTGATTCATTTAGTTTGTTTTGTTGTGATTAGCACTGATTGGTCAAAACTAATCACAGGGTACAGATAAGCTGCGATTGGCCCTTTCTGTACCATAAGATCATATTGACCAATCACAGCTAGCAACACAATTGTAAACAATAAAAGGCATGAAAGGAAGCCATCCATTGTGTGATTCTTCACGGCAGTCACATGGTACCGGTAGCGAGCTGGTACACTGTGCGGTGCTTCCTGACATGACGTCAAATGATGTCCAGACAGGGTGGGAAAGCCACCGCCCGGCCGCCATCCTGCTTTAGGCCGGGCAGGAAGATAAGGAAGTGAAGCTCCACTCTCTCAGTCAACATTAACTATTGTTAATCCTTATGCTGCTAGCATTAGTAAATAGATAGGAAAGTATATCTTATTTACTTGTTTTAATTTTTTTTTTTTTACATTTCATCAGTTACTTCCTGGTTTCCAGTCCTAGGCAAATTATGTTATACATCCCAGCAGTCTTCAGGAGGGGAAGATGGGCTTTCCCAGCTAAGTACACCATCCTGCCAGCACGCCTAAACTAAGGGCAGCTGGATTCCAAGAAGTAAATGCTAAAATAATAATTTGCTCTTACTCAAGATGGCCATGGCCAGAAATGCTAGGGTGGTGGTTTTCAAAGTGATTTCCCAGATATATAAAGCATGGAGACATGGATGGGTGGGGGAGCTTTGAATAGTAAAGATTAATTAAATAGCGTTTTTGATTTGTGGTGCTCAGATGCAGTGTAGTTCCCCTTTAATATATGTAGCCATGGCCCCAACCTTTGAAGAGCTGATGGCGAACTTCAGTGTCAGGGAGAGCTGACATCCATTATCACAGTGTGGGTCACTAGGCATAGTGGGTGTGAAGTAGTGTAGGTTAAGTTGGGCGCCAGAAACTTTGATGATGCAGAACAAAAGAGATTTATTTTCTCTTAGAGAAAAAGAACTGGGGAGAGAGGGTTAGGGCCAGGACACCCTTTGAGCAGGCGCAAAAGCACCTAGCAGACTCCGAAACTCACAAAAAATTAGAACAGTATAGCGGTTGTATAGCTGCAAACGCCTTGAAAGCTGAACTGCGCCTGAAAGAGCTGTTTCCTTTAGCAACTGAACTTGTACTGTGACTTCAACACAGATCTGTACACATACCAAACTTGGTATCCCCGTTGTGTAGGACCTTGCCTCCATCTCACAACCTCCCTCTGCAGCTTCATCAACTTAAACTCACAGTCTCTTAAAAGACTCCTTGGACTGCCACTGGGTCCCTTGAACTTCACACAGCCAACTGCTGTATCTTCTGAGTGTCACCCACACTTACCTGCTGGGTCCCTTACTCGACTCTTCAGCCCAACTGCTAAACTCTCTTGCAAGCGTCACCCCTGCTGACCTGCTGAGTCCCTAGTTTGACTTCCGCTGAGACTTTCCCAACTTTTTCACCGTCCCCGAATAGTGAAAAAGGCTGCTCTGGTGCTCTCTCTCAGAACTCTGGCCTCTGATAACAGGAGTGGATGTCCCTTAGTGGCAACTGTATCCCCTTTATCTCTGACCTCTGGTTCTCACTTGCCTTTGGTAATAGGAGCGGTCGTCCCATGTGGCAACTGCTTCTCCTTCACCTCTGGCAACAATTCGGTTCCCCTTCCCGCTGAACCTCTGCAACGATCTGGCTCCCCTCGGGCTGAGCCTCTACACATATGGCTAGGCCTCAGGTTTCAGGCCTAACTTTCAGCTGCTGCAACACACCCAGCCCACAGGCCTAAGCCCGGGGCTGAAAAAGAACACTGATCACCTGACTCCTTCCCCTTAAATAGACTATCCCAGCATGCAAAGTAGTTACTCTGATTGGCTGAGAAAATATGTCTATTTATAACCTGAACTCACTTTGATCTTGTCATTCTAATACCAAGGGCAGCAGTGCCACCTATTGACAGAATAGAGAGATGCACCAAATTCAGGCTTTAGGGAAAAAGGCAGTAGATCTCCCTAACAATTAGCAAGGCTAGTTACCACCAAGCAGACTAAATTTGTTAGCAACCCTGCCTAACACCAGGGTGCTACATGTAAATAGAATGCAGGGCATGGATTTACAAGGGCATAACTACAGAGCATGGAAACCCCTAACAAAATGTTAATTGGACCCCTGCCCCCCTTTCCTACTGCCATTGACCTTAAAGCAGAACTCCAGGGAAAAATGTGCCCGCACTGCATGGGTTAACAGCTTCTTTTGTCCAGGGACGCACAGAAAGGCTTTACTTACCCGATCCTTGAATCCTTCAGAAAGCAGCGCTTCCCCACGTCCAGTGGTGGACTGTTCCTGCCGTCCTCAGGTCTAGAGCCTGTCTATAGGCATAATGATGTCAGGAACAGTCCACCACACAAGACCACTAGTGTTCAGGGGGGTAGGAGTGGCAAGGAGCAATCTTGCGCTCTGAAGATTGGTGGATAAGGAAAGTATGTCTTCGCCTCCTCAACTCTAGACAGAAGCGAGCGGTTAACCCATGCAGTGCGGGCACAGCCCCACTGCATGAGAAGAAAAATCCTGGAATTCTTCTTTAACATAAAGTATGACTAAATCAAGGATAGTTAGCAGGAGAACTGTCAGCATAGTCTTTACACTACATGGTACCAGTGCTGTGGACAGAAGTTGTCAGGGAAGTGGAGGGCATCAGTGCAGAAAATTAACTTTTAATATTCATTTTCCAGTTAACTACTCTGTTGTCAGATGCTCACCAGTGCTTTTCAGCATTTCAGATCTCAGGGCCTCGATTAAATATGGGGTGCAAGATCAATGTCAGCATCAGTTTCAGATCACCTCAGCGATTTAGTAACAATACAATAATGGATATGTGTTATCTTCATTTGCACACAGATTTTCTTTGACTTGCCTCAACAGCCCCCCTAATGAGGCCCTTTTCCACCCAAGACCCCATAGTTGCTATTGCTGTTGTTACACCACTATGACCTTAGGAATACTTTATTAAGGGACCTGTTCCCAGGCTCTGATGTTGTCTTTGTGGTGCAGATGTACTGTATCAATTACCTTTTGTGTCGCTGGGCCCAACTTTGATGAGATATTTTCCAAGGGTGCTGCACCTCTAGAGCAGGGGTAGGGAACCTGTGGCTCTCCAGCTGTTGTAGAACTACATTTCCCATCATGCTTCTGGGAGTAATTGTATCCATCAGCCTTGCAATGCCTCGTGGGAAATGTAGTTCTACAAAAGCTGGAGAGCTGCAGGTTCCCTACCCCTGCTCTAGAGGAATATACAGTAGCAATAGATATCTACAATAAAGTTTGTTAAAAGGTTTGCCCAGTGTACAGTTGCCTTGTGGCAGATATTTTGTTCCTCTCAGCAAAACTAGAGTTTCAATTCAAACTCACTAAAAGTTTAAAGGAAATGTTTTCAGATGGTGAAAAGGACTTGGAATATATCAGAGTCTGCCGATATTTCCTTCTTTTTCAGATTTATGATGATGGAATTTTGCATTATCTCTTTTGGAGCAGACCCATTCATCACAATTACAGAGTGGCAAAGAATTATTTGCGGTGGCTGTCTATAGCAGTCCTCTGCCACGTGTGATTAATGTGGTGCCGCCTCACATGTAAGGAAGAGGCTTGTTCAGGAAAAAATGTTCCCATGAAATCTTTTACTTTGGTAAATAGAGTAGGATTCTCCGACTCAGCTTTTTCATAAGATAAGGAAGGTTCAATGACACATGAAATGGATGTAGGCACAGGTTTTATATCTTTCATTTAAAAGTAGGTAGACACTGTATTTTGTATCAGTAACATATAGGTCAAAGAAAACTTTTAAATGCCATCTAAAAGTTATTGTGCTAGGAAAATGCATTTCATTAAAGTGGTTGTCAACCTGTGACAACCACTTTAACCTACAAGTAAGGTTAAAGGCTTACCTGTAGGTACCCTGCATATCTCCCAAACCTGCACAGTTCAGGAGATATGCAGTGTTCTGCATGTGCCAACGTCATTTCGGCACATGCGCAGTGAAGAAACGGCCTCCGTGCCGTTTCTCCACTGACACCGTGCCGTGGTGGAGTCACGGCAACGGAAGGAAGAGGGGCTGAAGATGGATGCCGCCAGCACAGGGGACAGCGCTGGACATTGCAGGCTTTGTTTGCAGGCAAGTGGCACGTAATGGGATACTATGCGATGCATAGTAGCCCATTATGCTTCTAATTTACAGGTGTATATAGTACTGGGTTTACTTCCTATTTAAGTTTCTACATCAGCATGGATGCATACATTTTTTTAGGGTGGCCACTTATGGCCAGTTACTAACAAACTAGGTGGCAATGATGACCACCTTTAGTCAGGACAGATATACCTCTTGTGCACACTGTTCAACTTTACAAAGGCCCTTTGGGGGGCCTGTAGACAGGTGCATTCTAATTTCTTCACTGCATGTGGTGCTATCTGCAGGGGCAATGCAGAAGGGGGAGGAAGTAAAGAGGAACCTAGTTCCTCTTCTATGGTTTTGTTGGTCACAGGAAGTTAGCTATCTGAGTGGATGCTGGAGCCCCATGTGACTTTGGTCGCCATCCTGGGTCAGGCAGAGTCTATTTAACCACTTGCCGACCGCCGATCGGCGATTGACGGCGACAAAGTGGCTCGTTCCCGCAAATCGCCGTCATACGACGGCGGCTGCGGGAACGTGTATAGTGAGCGCGAGGTCGTAGGTGAGTCTATCGATTGAAGGACACTGGTTGTTTTGGTATCTTCTCCTTGATCCAAGGAGAAATGAAGGAGGGGGAAGACGTAACGGGGACGTCTATCGTGGTGTACGTCACTTCTTTAATCTTACGTGGACAGATGTCCGGGGGGTTTCCCGGAAACATTTCAACTTGTCACACGTGTTCTCCATATAGACAGGACTGATTTCCACCAGTAGTAACGGTGGATCAAACAATCATTGACCGGTATTCACCGGTGGGATTTTTTTA
>BLSH010507885.1:665382-682641 GCA_018402905.1 Glandirana rugosa
GAGGGCCGATTAAATATCAAAAGTGTGTGTCAAACTTCTACTAACATCTTGTCACTATCGGGAGAAGCCATATCACTGTTCTACAATCATCTTCAAACTGTGTGTGAAAACTATAAATTAGCCGGGAGAAGCCATATCACTGTTCTACAATCATCTTCAAACTGTGTGTGAAAACTATAAATTAGCCGGGAGATGCCATATCACTGTTTTACAACTGCTAATTTATAGTTTTCACACACAGTTTGAAGATGATTGTAGAACAGTGATATGGCTTCCCCCGGCTAATTTATAGTTTTCACACACAGTTTGAAGATGATTTTAGAACACTGCTATGGCTTCTCCCGCGAATTTATACTTTTCTCACACAGTTTGAAGATGGTCCACCTCCATTTTTGATTTTTTTATGTGATTTTAGTTTAAAAATGCTTTTAAGTTATTTCCCTGTCCCCATTTCTTTGTAGGGCACTTGTCCGACACTTACCCCAGTTTTCCTTCCTTTTGCAGACCTCTAGGACTTTCCAGGACTTTGTTACAGCAATTTTCAAAACTTGTATAACAGTATAAATTAGCCGGGAGAAGCCATATCACTGTTCTACAATCATCTTCAAACTGTGTGTGAAAAGTATAAATTAGCAGTTGTAGAACAGTGATATGGCTTCTTCCGGCTAATTTATAGTTTTCACACACAGTTTGAAGATGATTGTAGAACAGTGATATGGCTTCTCCCGGCTAATTTATAGTTTTCACACACAGTTTGAAGATGATTTTAGAACACTGCTATGGCTTCTCCCGCTAATTTATACTTTTCTCACACAGTTTGAAGATGATCCACATCCACCTCCATTTTTGATTTTTTTATGTGATTTTAGTTTAAAAATGCTTTTAAGTTATTTCCCTGTCCCCATTTCTTTGTAGGGCACTTGTCCGACCCTTACCCCCATTTTCCTTCCCTTTGCAGACCTATAGGACTTTCCAGGACTTTGTTACAGCAATTTTCAAAACTTTTATCAAATTACCAGAACCCCGGACCCGAACCCAGACTTTTTTTGAAAAGTCCGGGTTCGGGTCCGGGTCCCGGACACCCAAAAGTTCGGTGCGGACCCGAACTTTACAGTTCGGGTTCGCTCAACTCTAGTAATAAGCTCTGCATGGTTTGAGACTACCAGGTCCAGCAAAGCGTTTTGGAAAGACAGGGTAAAACGGAGGAGTGGTGGTGTCTGTCTCTATGTGAGAAGTGATCTCAAAGCGGGTGTGAAAAAGGACGTAGTTGATGGAGAGTGTGATGAGTCTGAAGCAATATGGGTAGATCTGTATATGGAGGTGCATACAACAAAGGTTATCATTGGAGTCTGTTATAGACCTCCCAGTGTTAAAGAGGAGGTGGCGACTCAGCTCCTTGCACAGATGGAAAGGACTGCAAGGGCTGTGGCAGTGATAATAATGGGGGATTTTAGCTACCTGGAAGTTAACTGGAGTAATGGCACTGCTGGGACAGTTAAAGGGCAAAATATGATAAACCTATTACAGGACAATTTTATGGTCCAGTTTATTGAGGCCCCAGCTAGGAATGACACTTTGCTAGACCAGGTAATCTCAAACCATGCAGAGTTTATGACCAATATTCATATAAAGGAACATCTGGGTAGCAGTGACCATAACATAATTACTTTTCAAAAAATGCAAGTAACAGTCATTCACATGTTATGTGCCAAAAATCTTCAACGTTGACTGCTGGTAGGTCAAGATGACTTTTAACCACTTCTCGTTGGGTGGACGTCATATGACGTCGCTACCTTTGAGAAGTGATATCTGATTCAGATACCGTTTTTTAGAGCCAGCGATTCTGTAAATGATAAAAGTGGCAGATAATAGCGGCAGCGGCAGAGATGATCCGATCCGCCTCCCCCAGTGTCTTTGAGCCGACTGAGCGGCTGAAGCCGCTCACTCGGCTCCATAGTACGGCAGGGCGGAAATGACATCAGAAGTCACGTCCGCCCAACGGTCTTAAAGAGCCTGTTTTTTTTTTTTGGGCTGTCATGTTTTTCCGATTTTTTTTTTTTGCATTTAAGTGTAAATATGAGATCTGAGGACTTTTTGGCCCCCGGATCTCATATTTAAGAGAACCTGTCATGCTTTTTTCTATTACAAGGAATGTTTACATTTCTTGTAATAGGAATAAAATTGATAATTTTTTTTTTAAAAAAAGAACAGTGTAAAAATAAAAAGTAAAATAAATAAAAAAAAAAAAAAAAAAATTTAAAGCGCCCCCTCCTTGTGAGCTCGTGTGCAGAAGCGAATGCATACGCAAGTCCCGCCCACATATGAAAACGGTGTGCAAACCACACATGTGAGGTATCGCCGCGATCGACATTTCTATCACTAGACCTCCTCTGTAGCTCAAAACTGATAACCTGTAGAATTTTTTAAACGTCGCCAATGGAGATTTTCAAGCTGCAAAGTTTGTCGCCATTCCGCGAGCGGACGCAATTTTGAAGCATGACATGTTGGGTATCATTTTACTCGGTGTAACATTATCTTTCACAATATGGAAAAAAATTGGCCTAACTTTACTGTTTTCTTATTTTTTAACTAAAAAAACTGAATTTATTAAAAAAAAAGCATGCTTGGAAGACCGCTGCGGAAATACGGTGTGACATAAAGTTTTGCAATGACTGACATTTTATTCTCTAGGGTGTTAGAAAAAAAAAATATATATATATATATATATATAATGTTTGTGGGTTCTAAGTAGTTTTATAGCAAAAAAAAATGATTTTAACTTGTAGACAACAAACCCAAAAAACAGCCCCCTGACTGAAGTGGTTAAGATTCTGAAAATTGAAATACTGTGAAATTGATGCATGCTTTACAGTGTTTAGGTTTCAGAAGGCTTGAATGAACTCAGTTTTAGGGAAAGGGAAAGGCCCCCAGAAAAACATGCATTTTTCCTGTAAAAATGGTACATTTAAAGCTGAAATCTGGGATGAACAAGTATTGTTTGAATACAAAAGGCACATATTTTCTTACTTAAATTTTAGAATACTTTTTGTATTTCTTCTTCAAGATTCGTGCAAAAATCCGGCTTGAAAGAACTCTTGCACTTCGCCTCTGTGCAGGAATTTCCTGTAGTATATTCTATGTTTTATCTATTACAGGAAATTACATAGCACAGACAATTTATGTAGGGCTTTTCATATATTATACATTAATAGGCTTTTTGAAGATGGATCAAAATTTGGCTGATTCAACAGGGACATCTGAATTTTGATCCATTTCTCTCGCTCAGAGAACAGTAATGTTGGAAAATGTTTACTAATCATCAGTTACGACAGTTGATTGTATGTTGACACAAGAGGAGTCCTGCTGTCATGATACACTGGCAAAGTGTGGAGGTTTCTTCCATCCACCTTGTTTGTGTGCATGGGGGAAAGGGAATCCATTTGTAGGCAGTTGCCTAAATGTTATGTTGTTTGGCACAAATGGGTTAATGGTTAGTAACTCAGGGGTGCTATGCTGTGGTGTGCCTACCCCCTGCATGTGCCGCTTCCCGTTGAGAAGGGATATATGTAGGAGGAAGGTGGGCCTCGTGGTCTGTTGAGTGTCAGAAATGGGACCATACACTTATTATCCACTTATCTGGGAACAAACATGTCAAAAAGGTATGAGCACCACATCCACAGCACTTAAAAAAGTGAAAAGACAATGCCATGTTTCTTTAGGATGTGGTACCATTCTATGATTAACAACTAAGGAACTGTATGTACAAGTGATTTACTTCTGTTAAAGATGTTCTGGTGAAGTATCAGTGTCTGGTCATGGATCATTTTCCGTGGCCTCCCCCACTCCTCCTGCAGAACTGTGTGTGCCAGTGAGACCCAAAAACAGGAGATCAGCTCGACTTAACAGCAGGGTACTTTATATCGGAGGACCTGGCTGCAGTTTTGGCAGGAACAAGGACTTCTCCCCCAGCCATGGTTTCCCAGGGTAACCAGTAAGGCTTTCCTGGAGAGATTGGGTGGAAAAAGTAACAAGAGGATGGTAAGATATACTGTCAGTGTAAAGCACTGAGACTGGCATAACTTGCCAAAAAGTCTCTTCCTGCTTACAGGGCCAAGAAACGGAAATGTTTCATTTCCATGATGGAAATCATGTTGGATATGTAGCCAGGAGTCCAGTGTTATCTCACTGGCATAAGGACATTCGTGCCCATGATATATTGTGGAGAGCTCCCCTAGTGCCGAGTTTGTCAATTAACGAGTGATGCCTTGTGTGTTAGTGAGAATCGTCATCAGACTCTGCATTTCCCATCGGGTCATGCTGCATCAGAAGGCTCCTGGGAAGAACAGTGCCTCATGGGAGAACCTATTTAAGTTAAGGGAGGGGCTTGTTGCTGCCCCTTTAGAGGCTGTGATCGAACAGCAGGGATCCTGTGAGCCTTTACAGTGGGACCGCGGCCTGCAGCCTACACACAGCTTTCCAGCGGGCTGCCCTTTCACAGCATCCCAGCAAGCTGCTTTTCTACTGTGTTTCTGTGAGTGACCTGTGGAACCAGCCTTACTATCATCTGAGTCTGTTCCAGATCCAGCAGGCAACAGTAGCAAACGATCAGGGAGAGCTGCAGGGAGAAGTGCAGTGGAGGCCGATTCCGGGAGCATAGAGCAAGAGTACATCATCATCTCCAGGCTTATCATTATCATCATCTGAGCAGCAGGACCGTTTATCTGCCGTCATCTGTCCGGTTGGGTGAGCGGGCTCAGGCCCATCCATAAGAATACTGATCTGTTAATGCAAACCTTTCTAAGAACGTTACTAGGCATCTGAGTATTACTATCCAATTGTGGAGGCTGGATTACAATCATTTGAGTGCACTGGATTGCTGTTAGTTGTAAGCTTACCATAAAGCCAGTGATCACTGTGAAGATTACTATTCATTTCAGTGAAGTTGCTATTCTACCTTTTGTGCCTTATCCTGAGGATCAGTGGACGCAGTTACTTCTTAGGTACCTAATGTCAAAATAACAGAGCCGGCAGAAGACACGCTGAACTCTGATCACGGAGTTGCTACAATCACGGCTACTTTCCCCCCACTTTGTAAGACTCAGGGCTGTTATACTAAGTACTCGCCTAAGAACTCTCTGAAATAGAGTAGGAGAACTTAGATAAGCAATTACACTGTCTATTGAAGTTATACCAGTTTAACTGTATCATCATAGAGTGGTATTGATTTATTTGTATTCTATTGCGTGGTATTAATTTACCTATGGTTCACCAACTCATAACTACTCTAATCATTATCGGTTATTGATTGATTCTAAGTGATACTTCTTTAAAACATCTATAGGTGAACATTTTGGTATCTTGACTAAATGTTATTGGAGGAATTCAAGTGTAACCCTTAACTTTTGACTGCTAGTGAATAGGAGGGAGTGGTGATCCATACCTTGCTCTTGATGTCTCCTTTTTATTCACTAAGGTTTATAAGGCATGTTAATGTGTCTAGGCCTTTATAAGTGTGTGATTTAGAAGTAAACTGTTAATTCTTAACCTGTGTGATACAACTTCTGTTTAAAGTAAATACTGTTTTAAGTAAATACTTTAAACTCATACCTTTGTGTGGCTCTTTTACTGAAGTGTGTCAAATTAAGCAAAGGGTAACACTAGGAGTTAACCCAGAGTGTCAGTAGTGGTGGAGGACTCAGAATCAGGGAGACCAAGGGGGAATGGAATTTTCAAGCGACCCTCAAGGGGGCGGCGCTACATATATATAGTAGCTAATTGTTCTTTCGTGGATGAACCAATGCAATGTGTGTTTTTCTTATGGAATAGACATGAATCCCTGTTTGCAATACCATAAAATGTAGGACAAATATGTCCTACGGTTCTGAATAACAAAACTGTAACTGTACTATTGTACTCAGGAAGTCAGGTTACTCTGGTCGGAGCTGATATTCTGAATCCTGTGGACTTCGAAAAAAGAAAGTTTGGTTTACTGTGCTTTGTGTTCATGGTGATACCAGAGAGTATCCCAAAGCAACTGTGGAGTTTAGAACAACAATGGGCAAGCAAACCAACCACCTGGAGTTTCTTCCCAACCTCCACATAGCACCATTATTAGGAGGAATGTTCTGAGCTTTTGAGTCTCTAAGATTGGTAAATCTTTTTGGGAACCCTTACATAGTTGGTGAGCCTGTGGAGTCTTTTTGGGACCATTTTTCAAAAGGCTGTTCCAAGCAGCCTCCTCAATTTCCCTTTCTTTGTTATGGCACCAGTATTGGTGGAGACTGGAGCTGTGCCTACATCCGCTGGGAATAGTAAAACTGCACTTGGATTGAGAAATTCAGAGTTTAGAGACCTCAGAGAAATTTTTGGTATGGAACAGTAAAATATCCCATTCTCATCAGAGCTCAAGCTAACGCGTTGATAATTAATGGTGAACCATGTGTTAAGTCCACAGCGTAAACAAAAACACAGCCATCTCCAGAAAGTCCAATCTTTTCATGCTTTGTTATGAATAGGGACCTTCTGTATTGTATGTCAAAGAAAGTAGATTGTGTGGATGCAGGAATCTGTGAGGTTTTTTTTTTTACTTCAGCCTGCTGGTTGAATGAAAAAAAAACTCACAATCAATACTCAGCTTAAATCTTTTCATACTGGGACATTATTAGTTCATGATCTGTGAATTTTAGTAATTTTAGTAATTTGCAGCATTGGAATTGTGGTCTCACTTTTCATACTTTTAAAATATTTTTAAAGAAATGTAATTGTGTATTCATACTGTATATATGGTTCATCGTATTGACTCATTGATGAAATGTGAAATCAGCTTGTTGCATGGGCATATAGGCTAGGTTCACACTAGTCTGCAAAGTAAAATGCACTGTTTTACTGTGCAATCTACTGCAATGTTGACTTTTTTAAGCTTTATGTGAAGTGTCATATAGTGACACTTCATTCATGTCCCCGCACAGCAGTGAGGTGTACATTGTACTGTCCAGTTTGGTGCAGAATATTGCAGACATGCTGCATTTTTACACACTGCAACACACCGTATATCACAATAGCATTGTGGCGTGAATGGGGCACATAGAAAACAATCATTTTCTATGTGCCCTAGTGATGGCCTGTGTTTATTTGATGCAGAAAAAACTCACACCATTGTACATAATGTAAACGAGCCCTAAAAATGAAAACTCAAACACATCGGGCATCTCTCCACAAGTGCCTCTTCTATAAATGCATCTGTGCTTAGTCAGATCTGTTGCTTGGCAACTATTGAGGGGTGATGTATGATATTATAATAAAGTATAATGTGACAATATTCATTGTTCAAACTAGGTAAACTCATATCAGTGTTGAAAAAAAGGGAACAGCTTGTGATAGCTGGTAGTAGAGTGTGAATTTTGAAATAAGTATATATGGACTTGCCACAGCAACTGTCTATGGTAGGGTAAGTACGGCATGGAGAGTTCCAAAGCAGGTACAACACAGCCTAAGCTGGGACAGCCAATTACATATTACAGAAGGATCCAGATCCCCCCCTCCCCCTCCATCCTTCCCCTCCACAAACTGATTAGATAAAAAGGAAAAGCAAACTGATTAAATCATCTTTCTCATGTGCACTACTGCAGAGCCTGATTGGCTTCTATCCATGGGTGAGGATATATACTACCCAGCTTCTTCCTGGTGATGGACTGCGAACATCTTCATTGGCCAGCACAGGATGACGTCACTCCTGCATATGAGTAGGACTTCAGTCCTCCCGAAAGACAGGCGTCATTCTTTGCTCTTCCCCCTCTTGCCTCCTGAACCTTCCTATTGGCCCTTTAATGTGAAGATGGCCTCACTGGTTAAAGTGGTTGTCATGACTTGACAACCACTTTAAACTACAGGTAAGCCTATAATAAGGCTTACCTGTAGGTCTCGGGTATATCTCCTAAACCTGCACAGTTTAGGAGATATTCCCTGTATCTGCATGTGCCGACGTCATTGGCACATGTACAGTGAAGAAACGGCCCGACTGGGCCGTTTCTTCACTAAGTGTGCCGTAAATGACGGCTCCCGTGCACTGATCCGCCAATCCCGCTGAGCTCCATCGCCGCTCACTGAACGGCGATAGAACTGTCAGAGCCCCACTCTGCTCTATGGGGATTGGATGACAATGGACTGCCTGTCCGTTGTCATCCGATTCGCTCCGATCCGATTCTACAGACGGATGGAAAATAGGGTTTCCGTCCGTCTGTTTTTCATGGACAGTATCGGATCGGAGAGAGACGGGTGTCAGCGGACATGTCTCTCGTGGACATGTCTGTCAGCGGACATGATTCTCTGAGAGTTCTTTGC
The DNA here is from genome assembly GCA_018402905.1 of Glandirana rugosa. Lineage (NCBI taxonomy): Eukaryota > Metazoa > Chordata > Amphibia > Anura > Ranidae > Glandirana > Glandirana rugosa. The sequence goes on from BLSH010507885.1 coordinate 673,723, forward strand.
CATGAGGTGCCATGCTCAACTTCCAGTGACCAGTATGAGAGAGTGAGAGCGATAACACCAAACTTCACACACCTGCTACCCATTCACACCTAAGACCTTGTAACACTAACGAGTCACATGACACCAGGGAGGGAAAATGGCTAATTGGGCTTAAATTGGACATTTTCACTTAGGGGTGTACTCACTTTTGTTGGTTTAGACATTAATGGCTGTGTGTTGAGTTATTTTGAGGGAACAGCAAATTTACACTATTATACAAGCTGTACATTCACTACTTTACATTGCAGCAAAGTGTCATTTCTTCAGTGTTGTCACATGAAAAGATAAAATAAAATATTTACAAAAATGTGAGGGGTGTACTCACTTGTGAGATGCTGTATATATATAAGTATAGTTACAGTGTTTTGCCACCACCAACACCTAAGTTCCAATTTTTCTGCACCTGTTTGCCTGGGGCATGTCATTACAATTTTTGAAATAAATTGCAACAGCAGGGCCCGTTCCTGCGCCCAACAAGAGTAATTGTGAGGGGTTATATTGTTCTGCCACCACCAACACTCAAGGCCCAATTTTTCTGCACCTGTTTGACTGGGTCATGTCATGCTCTTAAAGGAACCATTTTTTTTACAAGTGTCAATATTTTTTTTTTTATTGCATTTTAATGGAAATATGAGATATGAGGTCTTTTTAACCCCAGATCTCATATTTAAGAGGTCATTGTCATGCTTTTTTTCTATTACAAGGAATGTTTACATTCCTTGTAATAGGAATAAAAGTGGCCCATTTCTTTTTAAATGGACAGTGTAAAAATAAAAAATAACAAGTAAAATAAATAAGAACTTTTTTTTTAAAGCGCCCCGTCCTGCCGAGCTCGCGTGCAGAAGTGAACACATACATATGAAAACAGTGTTCCAACCACACATGTGAGGTATCACAGTGATCGTTAGAGTGAGCGCAATATTTCTAGTAAAAGACCTCTTCTGTAACTCAAAACTGGTAACCTGAAGACATTTTTAAACTTTGCCGATGGAGATTTTTAAGTGCCAATGTTTGTCGCCATTCCACGAGTGAGCGCAATTTTGAAGCAATTTTTTTTATTGCATTTTATTGTAAATATGAGATTTGAGGTCTTTTAGACCCCAGATCTCATATTTAAGAGGTCCTGTCATGCTTTTTTCTAGTACTGTACAAGGAATGTTTACATTCCTTCCTTGTAATAGGAATAAAAGTGACCCATTTTTTTTTTAAATGGACTGTGTAAAAATAAAAAATAACAAGTAAAATAAGTAAGAAAAAAAAAAATGTAAAGCTCCCCGTCCCACCGAGCTCGCATACAGAATCAAACGCATACGTAAGTCCCGCCCACATATGAAAACGGTGTTCAAATCACACACGTGAGGTATCGCCACAATCGTCACAGTGAGTGCAATAATTCTAGCACTAGACCTCTAACTCAAAACTGGTAACCTGTAGAAATTTTTAAACTTCGCCGATGGAGATTTTTAAGTGCCAAAGTTTGTTGCCATTCCTCGTGCGGGCACAATTTTGAAACATGACATGTTGGGTATCAATTTATTTAGCGTAACATTATCTTTCACAATATAGAAAAAAATTGGGCTAACTTTATGGTTGTCTTATTTTGTAATTAAAAAAGTGAATTTTTTCCAAACAAATTGCACTTTTAAGACCGCTGCGCAAATACGGTGTGACATAAAGTATTGCAACGACCGCCATTTTATTCTCTAGGGTGTTAGAAAAAAATATATATAATGTTTGTGGGTTCTAATTAATTTTCTTTAAAAAAGAATGATTTTAAGTTGTAAAAAACAAATCTCAGAAAGAGGCTCTGCCCTTAAGTGATTAAGCGCCCAATTTTTTTTTTAAATTGCATGGGGTACCCCCCCAAGATCCAAGCAAGGCCCTTCAGGTCTGGTATGAATTTTAAGGGGAACCTCGTGCCAATTTTTTTTTTTAAATGGTGTAGGGGTCCCCCCCCAAATCCAAATCAGACCCTTATATGAGCACGCAGCCCTGGAATGGCAGGAGGGGGTGGGGACGAGCGAGTGCACCCCTCTCCAAACCATACCAGGCCACATGCCCTCAACATGGGGAGAGTGCTTTGAGGTCCCCCCCAAAGCACCTTGTCCCCATGTTGATGGGGAGAAGGGCCTCATCTCCACAATCCAGTGGTTGTGGGGGTCTGCGGGCAGGGGGCTTATCAGAATACGGAAGCCCCCTTTGATAAGGGGGACCCAGATCCCGACCCCCCCATGTGACTGGGTATGGGGTACTTTGTACCCCACCTATTCACCAAAAAAGGAGTGTAGTGGTACAAGAAACATGAGGCAGTTTTTGACAAGTTCTTTATTGTGTAAAATAGCTCTTTTCTTCCTTTTTTCTCTCTTCTTATTTCCTCTGGTCTTCCTCCATCTTCTTCTGTCCCAGTCCTTCTTCTGGTCTTCTGCTTCTTCTTTCGGTCTTCTTCCTTCCTCTTGTCATCTTCAATCTCCATCTTCTTCTTCCTTCTCTTTCACAGCCTCCTCTGTGTCATCCAGAGGCGACGCCCAGAATGGGCGGTCTTCAGTTTGATATTTATTTTATAGGTAAAGGCGGGGCCACCCAGTGACATAACCGAGTGACCCCGCCCCCTTGTGGCGTCATGTGACATCAGAGGGGGAGGGTCACCCATTTATGTCACTGAATGGCCCTGCCCCTTCTTATAAAAGAAATGGCAAACTGAAGACTGACTGTCACGTACCTGGTGGTGGAGTCTGATGTGCAGGGAACAACCTCTCTTACTGTCCCAACTTGCGGACCCCTGGAAGTGGGAACAGGGAGTTTGTGAGTATGGGGTGGCACAAGGGCTTGAAAGGTGGCTAGTGCCAGTGCAAGAGTCTTGCTGCAGGTGTGGTGTAGGTCACCGTTGGGCACTGGATGTCACTGGCAGAGGGGCCGGAAGCCCGTGCAGTAGGCAGAGGGATGGTCAGAGGCAGGTCGGGTTTGTCAGGAGGCAGGCAGCAAGGTACAGAGCAGCAGGCAGAGAGTCACAAGCCAGGGTCAGTGCAGGCAGATAGTTGGTAAGTCGCAGACAAGCCGGGTCTCAGGAAATAGGAAATCAGATAAACAGGTTGCTCAGGAACACGGTTACACTTTAGACAGGACAGCACTGGTTGCAGGGTGCTGCTGGCTCAAATAGACTGTTTGGCGCCATTGACGGTGTACATGCGTGCGCACAGGCGCACACACAGGCGCGTGCACACGCTACGTGCACCCACACACAGTACTTGGGGCAACAGTTCTTACCTCACACTGCCCATTCTGGGCGTCGCCTTTGGACAGCACAGTGGTGGTAGCGGTGAAAGAACAAGAAGAAGAAGATTGAAGATGATGAAAGGAAGGAAGGAAGAAGAGGGAAAGAAGAAGCAGAAGACCAGAAGAAGGAGCCGTGCAGGAGAAGATGGAGAAAGACTGGAAGAAGAAAGAAGAAAGAAGAAAAGAGACATTTTACACAATAAAGGACTTGCCAAAAACTGCCTCATGTTTTTTGTACCACTACACTCGTTTTTGGTGAATGGGTAGGGGTTCAATGTACCCCATACCTATTCACATAGGGGGGTCGGGATCTGGGGGCCCCCTTATTAAAGGGGGCTTCCAGATTCCGATACGCCCCCTGCCCGCAGACCCCCACAACCACCGGAAAGGGTTGTGGGGATGAAGCCCTTCTCCCCATCAATATGGGGACAAGGTGCTTTGGGGACATGATGAGGGCATGTGGCCTGGTACGGTTCAGAGGGGGCGCTCGCTAGTTCCCACCCCCTCCTGCTATCCCAGGGCTGCATGCTCGGATAAGGGTCTGGTTTGGATTTTGGGGCGTCAAAGAATGACGCCTGTGTTTCGGGAGGATTGAAGTCCTACTCATATGCAGGAGTGATGTCATCCTGTGCTGGCCAATGAAGATGTTCGCAGTCCATCACCAGGAAGAAGCTGGGTAGTATATACCCTCACCCATGGATAGAAGCCAATCAGGCTCTGCAGTAGTGCACATGAGAAAGATGACCCCTACCCCATTTTCTTTTTAAAAAATTGGCACGCGGTTCCCCTTAAAATCCATACCAGACCTGAAATGCCTGGAACGGACTTTGGGGGGAACCCTACGCAATTTTTTTTAAAACTTCGGTGCGGGGTTCCCCTTAAAATCCACACCAGATCCAAAGGGCCTGGTATGTACTGGGGGGGGGCCAACGCAATGCTTTTTCAGTGATTTTATCTATATTGCCGGGAACCGGCAATACATTACAGCCGCAAGTGGTTTTAAATGACAATTTTTCCTTTACAAATGTAATTATGCAGTGGCACTGTTCTAAACATCACAGAGATGTGCCATTTTACGGGCATACTAAGGGGACCCCCCAGGCATGATATTTAAAGGAATATTTCATGTTTATTTTTTCACTTTAAGCATTATTAATATCACTGCGCCTAAAAAAACTATCAATTTTTTTAAAACCTTTTTTTTGCATTGATACATGACCCCTAGGGCAGGACCTGGGTCCCCATACACTTTTTATGGAAATAACTTGCATATAAGCCTTTAAAATGAGAACTTTTGATTTTTCATGTTCAAGTCCCATTGATTTTAACGGCGTTCGCGTGTTCGCACAATTTTTTTGCCTGTTTGCATGTTCTAAGCGCAAACCGAACCGGGGGCTGTTCGACCCATCCCTATAATGGATACTTTGTTCTCCTTTTGTTGGGTGGATACTTTGTTCACTCTGCATTGGGTGGATATTTTTTTCCCTCTATGCTCTGTGGATACTTTTTTCCCTCTGCATTGGGTGAACACTTTGTTCTCTCTGTGTTGGGTGGATACTTTGTTCCATCTGTGTTGAGTGGACATCTTGTTCCAACTGTGTTGGGTGGACACTTTGTTCTCTCTGTGTTGCATGGATACTTTGTTCTCTCTGTGCTGGGTGGACACTTTTTTCACTCTGTGTTGGGTGGACACTGTTCCCTCTTTGTTGGGTGGACACTGTTCTTTCTGTGTTGCATGAATACTTTGTTCTCTTTGCGTTGGGTGGATACTTTGCTCCCTCTGCATTGGGTGGATATTTTTTTTCCCTCTGTACTGGGTGGACACTTTGTTCCATCTGCATTGGTTGAACACTTTGTTCTTTCTGCGTTGGGTGGACTCTTTGTTCTTTCTGTGTTGCATGGATACTTTGTTCTCTCTGTGCTGGGTGGACACTTTTTTCACTCTGTGTTGGGTGGACACTGTTCTCTCTTTGTTGGGTGGACACTGTTCTTTCTGTGTTGCGTGAATACTTTGTTCTCTTTGTGTTGGGTGGATACTTTGCTCCTTCTGCGTTGGGTGAATATTTTTTTTCCCTCTGTACTGGGTGGACACTTTGTTCCATCTGCATTGGTTGAACACTTTGTTCTTTCTGTGTTGGGTGGATTCTTTGTTCTTTCTGTGTTGGATTTATACTTTCTTCTATCTGTTTTGGATTTATACTTTGTTCCCTCTGTGTTGGGAGGATATATTGGATACTTTTTTCCCTCTCTGGTTGGTCGATGAAAGGCTGATTCCTCTTCCTTATCAGCATCAACTGAACATTTAGTTTTATACGCAGCAGCAGCTGAACCTCTTCTACTGAGTTGGATCCTTCTTATGCTCCTATAAGAAATGTACCGAAATAGAATAACCTGTTTGGTGTGCACCTTACCAATACATTTTCTATTTATTGTAAATGTGGTATATAACAATAATTAAAGAGGCCACCTAAAAAAAACAAAGAAAGCTATGCCAAACAAAAAACTGTATGTGTCTTTATGTCCCTTTGGCATAAACTGCTGTACAGAAGAAACTATAAAATATGAATAAACAGTCGGCAAAGTTTAAACACAGCTTATGAGGAGAAGACAGTCATAAAGTATGTCGAGTGAAGATGGTTAATTTTACCTCAGTAACCAGGAGATGTATGAAATATTTAAAGAAGATGGTCTGGAGTTGTCACATTTCATTTGTGTTTGAGTGCTGTGTGAGCTGAGATGGAAGGAAAGCCTCCAATCTGGAGGTGGATTTCATCGGAATAATCACAAGAGAGGGTGCTAATAGCAGATGTAACGACGAAAACGATGAAAAAATGTTCTGAATAAACATGAACCTTTCTTACAAAAAGACTCTGAACATATGCTGTCACAAAATCTAAAATATTTGTGAGAAAGCTTGCCACATAATGACAAATATGTTTTGTAGAACCTACTTTCATGCACCTTTATTGGAAGATGCAGGGTTGGGTTTATAAGGAGGCAAAAGGGGAAATTGACCCAGGCCCACCTGACCTATACAAAAATGATATAAAACAATATAAAATTATATATAAAATAATAAAAAATGAATAATAATAAACCAATATAAAATGCATAGTTAAAAATACTTTATTTTATTAAATGTATATTGGGAAGTAATATTTTGCCATTCATCTTGATTGGTATATTGTATCATCTTTCAAAATGAATTTTGGAGGCTCAAGCAAACCACACATCGAGCACTATGACTGTGTTTGTATGGGCACATATGACCTCAGAATGATGTTGTATCATGCATTTTAAAAATGTGTGACTGTCATTGAGAATGTAAACCAACTCTGTGTATAAGAGGCAGCCCAAACCTGAACCCCCCCCCCCCCAAGGTTTAAATCGGGCTCTGGGAAGATGGCTGAAAAAAACTGGTGCCCTAGGGGTTGTTTTTTTAGGCATTGCTTTTCTGGCTCTGTGTTTTTATTGCCTTGTTTGACTGAGATGGATGCTCCAGATCTTCAGCATTTGGCCTGCATATGCCTCCTGCCTAGACCCAGTTGTATTTATACATTAAATTGCCCTAGGTATGTACAGTACAATCTCCACCCAGTGGTGCATTATAATATGTGCAGCTTGATTGACTGCCCGTGGACCACAATGCGGGAAGACGTGGCTCAATTTAAACTCTGCAAGCCTTTAAGTGTTCAGCAATGACAGCCTACAAATTCCCCTTCAGCAAAAGTCATTTTAAAGTACTCATTCATACACATTGCTGTAAATATGCACAACCCCTGTATCTAAAGGCAGAAAATATCTGTGTAGACTGAACTCAATACATGATTCCTTTAAACTGTTGGGGGCCCATGAAACCTACTGCTGGAATGTGGGTTTGCAGAAACCTTTATATACCTGGCTAATGTTTAACTGCACAGTCCAACAAATATTGGAGATGTTTTAAAGCTTCCTGAAAGTGGAATGTTTACTCTCTTTATTTAATTCCGCTAATCTGTATTATCGCCTCCTTCAGCAGATTGCAAAAAATAAAACGTTTGATGAGGGGATTCTTTTTTCAGTGGAGTGCAGCCAGTGTTTTTGCCTTTCTTACCTAGGCCAGACCCAAAGCCTTGAGATGCCTACATCATAGATGCCAGGAAGCTTCTGGGCTGTGTATGATTCACTGCACATGCACAACAGGAGGCTGTTTGCTAAGACCTGAAAGAGACAGCTGGCCTCCCAATGATTACATGTAGAAGATGGCGGTGCTGGACCTGGCAGTGAGGCGGCATTCGGTGGATGGCCACGGGACAGTGCTGGAGTCGCTTGGTGGGTATGTTTTTTCAGCTAACACTAGACCAGGTAGGAACGTGTTAACATGAAAATTAAACCCTAGAGAGTAAAGTTCCTCTTGAGCAGTGGTTCTCAACTGCTGTCCTCAGGACCCACTAACAGGCCAGGTTTGCAGGATAACTGAAATACATCACAGGTGATATCATTTGCTGCTCAGTGTTTGCAGTAGTCTAGTCTGCATCTCCCCAAGGTAATACTTAAAATCTGGCCTGTTAGTGGGTCCTGAGGACATGAGTTGAGAACCACTGCTTTAGAACAATAGTGAGTCTTCTGATTCCTCTCGACATACCCCACACACACTTCATCCTATCGTTCAACTGCTTAATTTAGGAACAAATGTCCTCAGGTGGTCAAAAATAAAATAAGAAAAAACGCTTGTAAGTGTTGAGGCTTGTTGCTGTCCTCCTCACCCTGCGCTGTCTAGGCATCAGTCCAGAGTGCTCTTACGTAAATTCAGTTCTGGCTGATTGTCTGTAAGACTTCAAATAACAAACTCCATGTATACCTCTGTTGTCAGGGAGGAAGTTTTTTAGAAGCTGAACACAGGAGTAGTCCTTCAGAAGAAATGACAGCTACTGGTGTTCCTACACTTCCCTGGAGACAAGTATCACACGAAGCACTATAAAGATAGAGGGGTTATTTATACAGATCAGAAGAAAGGAACAGTAGGTGTAAAGAGGGGAGACTGCAAAGAGAGAGAAGAGAGGGGAGGGTGCACACAGAAACAGAGCTAAGGGCCACATATATGGTATGTGCCTAAAGCATTGAGAGTTCTTTCAGATTCATGCAATGCTTTAACTGGCATTTCATGTTAATTTTTCTTAAAAGCTACATTTTAGATGTAGCGCTTACCCCCGTAGGACCGGCTGAGTTTGAAGATATAATTTACTACTCTGACAGTACAACCCTTTAAACAAACTTGACCACTCTGGCACACCGGATTCCACCCTTCAGGGGGCCACAGTCCCTTCACACTATCAGGTGGCCAAGTAGACAAAGTGTCTCCACCAATATAAATACGTACTATCACGTTTAAAAAGATTAACGATTTACAACTAGACATAACACTTACAATAAGGTAACCCAAAACGTAAGACATGTCATTTAAGGTTAAACTTATTAGCGTAAAATTTGAGTCACAACTAATAATGTCATAACGAGGTATCACCTTAGGCCACACGGTCTCACCAGTTCAAACAAATTTCCCAACATGACAGTCTCATCATTTAATATAGAAGTTTGAGTCGGCCAGGATGCCCCCATTCGCGATGT
>BLSH010507885.1:709567-720598 GCA_018402905.1 Glandirana rugosa
CTTGATTTTAATTTATTTTCCCTATCCCCATTTATTTGTAGGGCACTTGCCCTAGTTTGAAGATGATTTTAGAACAGTTATATGGCTTCTACCGTTCATTAATACTTTTCAGACACAGTTTGAAGATGATCCACATTCACCTCCATTTTTGCTTTTTTTATGTTTTTATTTTTTTAAAAATATTTAAAGTTATTTCCCTGTCCCCATTTTTTTGTAGGGTGCTTGCCCTACCCTTACCCCCATTTTACTTCCTTTTGCAGCCCTCTGGGGCTTTCCAGGACTTTCCTACAGCCATTTTTGTGCCTAAAAGTTCGGGTCCCCATTGATTTCAATGGGGTTCGTTGTCCGTGCGATCGTTCGGGTTCCGTCCGGACCCGGACCCGGACTTTGTCCCGAGGTTCGGACGGACCAGCAGAACCCGAACTTCCAGGTGTTTGCTCAACTCTAATCTCTAACTAAAGAGACTCCACAGTGGAAGCACATGCATCTTGATGAGATAGATGAAGGCAGGTGGTGTGGAGGTAGCCCATCCCTCCTATGGTTATAGGGACGCACCAGACACCCAGCAGGTAGCTAAATAACTGCAAAGGTGTTAGTGCATTTCCCCAACCAATACAAAACGTCCAAAAAAGAGAGAACCACTGCCTCCACCTATAACTAGTCTGTGAAGTAAGGAGCATTGGAGGGCAGCAAATAGACAAACAAACAGCCAAGGAATAAATCCAAGGGAAAAACCAAGCTCACTTACCGACCAGCTTGCGACCAATTCAGCTGCCATTCAGCTGCGTATCTGAGTCTGTCCCGACTGAATTCCTGGTATTTTGATATTTTCCTGGGACTTCTCTTGGCACCGGCCGAAGCTTCTGGCTTCAAAAACATGGACGTGAGATCTCTTTCCAGCTCCAGGTCTCTTTCCCTGTGTGTTCAGTGGAGAGAGGAGGGGCCTCCCATCTGTGCAGTCAATCGGCTTCCTTCTTTAGTGTACAAGTAGACAATTCTCTTATACACTGAAGTTGGTTAGCTGCACAGATTGGAGGCCCCTCCCCTTTCCACTGAACACAAGGGAAAGAGACCTGCATACAGAATGGAGCTGCCGCCAACCCTCCGCCCTGTGGCCTGCTGCCGATCTGTGTCCAACGGGAGAGGCAGAGCCAAGGGACTCTGCTGGGGACACCTGATAATGTAAGGGAGGACTCCACTGGGGACACCTGATGATGTAAGGAGGGACTCTGCTGGGGACACCTGATGATGTAAGGAGGGACTCTGCTGGGGGCACCTAATGTAAGAAGTGACTCTGCTGGGGGCACCTGATGTAAGGAGGGACTCTGTTGGGGGCACCTGGTGTAAGGAGGGATGCCATTGGCGGCACCTGATGTAAGGTGGGACTCTGCTGGGGACACCTGATGTAAGGAGGGACTCCGCTGGGGGCACCTGATGTAAAGAAGAACTCCACTGGGGGCACCTGATGTAAGGAGGGACTCTGTTGGGGGACCTGATGTAAGGAGGGACTTCATTGGGGACACCTGATGTAAGGAGGGACTCTGCTGGGGGCACCTGATGTAAGGAGGGACTCCGCTGGGGGCACCTGATGTAAAGAAGAACTCCACTGGGGGCACCTGATGTAAGGAGGGACTCTGCTGGGGACACCTGGTGTAAGGAGGGACTCCGCTGGGGGCACATGATGTAAGGCGGGACTCCGCTGAGGGCACCTGATGTAAGGAAGGACTCCGCTGGGGGCACCGGATGTAAGGAGGGACTCCACTGGGAGCACCTGATGTAAGCAGGGACTCCACTGGGAGAACCTGATGTAAGGAGGGACTCCGCTGGGGGCACCTGATGTAAGGAGGGACTCTGCTGGGGACACCTGGTGTAAGGTGGAACTCCGCTGGAGACACAGGATGGCATCTGGTGGCAGGCGATGTGGCAAGTGACACACTCAGGGCTCCTACTGATTCTGCATTATGGTGAGTTGAATGATTTCATCATATATTACAATGTAATAATAGAAATAATGCGCTTCAATCATCCTGACACCATAACAGACATGGTGCCAGGATGATTGAAGTGCTAACACCTGGTGTTTGGAGTATCTTTATCTGCTGTTAAACTTTCTGGAATACACATATTGCTTTGCTATTGTGGTGTAGGACCTGGGAATGCTTTCCCTCCATCCCTCTTTCATCTCATTCTTGAACCACCCTTTAAGCCAAGCCCACTATTTAGTTTAGGCCATGCCAAATTTTTCTCCACCGGCTATGACATGCCTACAAATGAATGCCCCGCCACCTAATTATAATATGGTTTACTGGGCTGCCACATCTGCACGGAGGGCACAGCTGTTGAAGAAATCCAGTCAACTGGAGGAAAGGGGTGCCACTGGTTCCATGAGAGACTGTCACTACAGGGTCCTGAGTAGAGATGTGCATGATGGAAAAGTTTTTTTTATTTAGGTTTTCTTCATTGAGTAAATTATTTAGTTTCGCCATGATGGTTTTGTTAGAATGATTCGTTTTTGGAAGGTTTTTGTTATTTCGGGAGAGTATATATTAGTTGTTCCGAATCGATTTGTATTTTCAGATGTTCAGCTATTCTTTCATTATTTCAGAAGATTGGCTATATTCATTTTAACATGTTATTCCAGGAGATTAATTATGCACTCTGAATCATCCCTGCTAGTCCAACTCACAAAGAGAAATGGAATGAGCTGATTGAATGATATCAACCGGAGTCTCATGCATTCAAAAGTAACAAATGGAGTGAAATTAATTTTGGATTTATTCATTATGTTATGTTTTGGAGATTCTGATTGTTCCACCTCCATCCAACCCTACACAATTAGGAATCAACTTATTTCACTTTTATACCTTACTGTATTTATTGCAATATGTTTCCATTTCATATATAGTGCATTTTGTATAATAATGAAAAATATTAATGCAAAAAGAATAGACTGATTATCCAAGAGTCAAAGACTACTAAATCGCACATGTCGCTGTCAATGCCAGAGGTTCCTGACACCAGAGAGCAAGAGGAGGCTTAATTACAGATTTCAAAGTGGTGAAAGGCCGCGGTCCATAACTTTGTTATCCAGTTCACAGACTGCATGGTGGTGAAAGGCTGCTGGCCACAACTTCGCTATCCACATCTTAAAGGGACAGGGTCACCTTGTTTTGGGATACAATTTGGGTATGTGCACCCTGTACCGTGGGATCCACCTAAACCTAAATGCTCCAATGAAGGAACTTTGGGCCCCAGTAATTATTAGTACACTGGCAAGTGAGAGTGGGTTTGAAAGACTAAAGGGCCATTTAGCTTCCAGTTCCACCCCTTTAGTTAGGACCTCCCAAGATTCAGGGCTCAGGTACTAAGGCAGTTTAAAAGTTCCTCTCTTAGTTTGTGGTGTTGTACAGAATTGTTATCCGTCATTGCTTGTTTCATTGGGTATGTTCCTTTGTGGAGAGTATTTCCCATAATAAAACCTCTTCCTTTAGCTTTGGTGTGTCAGAGGGTGTGCCTCTGCAACAAGGGTCATTGTCTGCTAAAACTGTTGTCAACATAGCAGGAAGTGAGGGAAAATCTCTCCAATGCAGGACCAGAGAAAAAAAAAACGACAGGAATTCTAATTTTTCCTTACGTTGTCCAAAACTAAAAGGACATTTCTGGCTGGACATATGCTTTAAACCCTTGTCCACAAAGGTACGTATAACTGTTCTGGTATTTAAGGGGCTAAAACAAGCTTATATTGGCTATTTCCATTCATAATTCAGCCTCCAAGTAAAAGTTTCAGGTAGCTCAATTTTAAGGTTTTGGAAACATGATGCCCCCCTCCCCCCCAAGCCACCGGCGCCCGATAAAGTTCTGAATAAACCTTGGACGTGCATGCGCAGGTAACTTATTGATGCACAAAGCTTTAGCGTTTACAAGAGCATGGCCGCATCCAGCAATACACTGTGTATGGCACATACAGCTCCGGGCGCCGAAAAGCATCATGGAATTACGCTATTATTATATTAAGTGTATAATATGCCCATAAAAGTCCTGTGTGAAAGAACCTTTAATATGTATGTTGTATATGCCTTTTAAAAGATGTGGTATGCAATATACTATATTTATATTGGGACATGTTGGGGTTTTGTAGCTCAGTGGCAGTGCCAAAACAGTGAGCTTACTCCACACCAGAAATAGTTTTCATGGCTTTCCTGCCCACTTTTATCTAACAGAACATCAAAAGCTCATGTCTTCCCACGCAGCGGGTTCTCACCATCAATGCAACAACCATAACATTCAGCCTCCTGGCTCTTCTTGCCAGCTTTACTGTTCCGAGTAGAACCTCTTGGTCCTCCTGACCATCAAACACGTCCCAGTGTTTGTGCTCCTCAGCTCTGCGACTTTCCTTGCAGCTCCCTAGCTGCTCTGTCCTTCAAAAACTCTCTCTCAGGCTTGGGCCTTGGTCTGTCCCACCCTGGACAGTATGGTGCATAGCAGCATCTCTCACGACTCCCTTTACACATTCACTCCCTGGGATGGTGGGGCCCTAAGCACTAACTCTGGCTCTCATATGAAGCCAGCACACACCTCTTATGAAGCCAGCACACAGTGGCATTAGTGTGCTTGCTTCTTAAAAAAACTGACGTAAACCCTCCATATCAAACAGTGGCATGGGCTTGTCCTGCCAATAAATATATATATTTATATAAGTATAAGTATATATACTTTTCATGTGACAACACTGAAGAAATGGCACTTTGCTACAATGTAAAGTAGTGAGTGTACAGCTTGTATAACAGTGTAAATTTGCTGTCCTCTCAAAATAACTCAACACACAGCCATTAATGTCTATACCACTGGCAACAAGAGTGAGTACACCCCAAAGAGAAAATGTCCAAATTGGGCCCAATTAGCCATTCCCTCCCCCCCCGGTGTCATGTGACTCGTTAATGTTACAAGGTCTCAGATGTGAATGGGGAGCAGGTGTGTTTAATTTGGTGTTATCACTCTCACTCTTTTATATTGGTCACTGGAAATTCAACATGGCACCTCATGGCAAAGAACTCTCTGAGGATCTGGAAAAAAGAATTGTTGCTCTACATAAAGATTGCCTAGGCTATAAGAAGATTGCCAAAAACCCTGAAACTGAACTGTAGCACGGTGGCCAAGACCATACAGTGGTTTAACAGGACAGGTTCCACTCAGAACAGGCTTTGCTATGGTCGACCAAAGGGGTTGAGTGCACATGTTCAGCATCATATCCAGGGGTTGTCTTTGCGAAATAGACATATGAGTGCTGCCAGCATTGCTGCAGAGGTTGAAGGGGTGGGGGGTCAGCCTGTCAGTGCTCAGACCATACGCCGCACACTGCATCAAATTGGTCTAAATGGCTGTCGTCCCAGAAGGAAGCCTCTTCTAAAGTTGATGCACAGGAAAGCCCGCAAACAGTTTGCTGAAGACAAGCAGACTAAGGACATGAATTACTGGAACCATGTCCTGTGGTCTGCTGAGACCAAGATAAACTTATTAGGTTCAGATGGTGTCAAGCATGTGTGGCGGCAACCAGATGAGTACAAAGACAAGTGTGTCTTGCCTACAGTCAAGCATGGTGGTGGGAGTGTCATGGTCTGGGGCTGCATGAGTGCTGCCGGCACTGGGGAGCTACAGTTCATTGAGGGAACCATGATTGCCAACATGTACTGTGACATACTGAAGCAGAGCATGTTTCCAGACCTAAACCCTATTGAGCATTTGTGGGACATCCTCAAACGGAAGGTGGAGGAGTGCAAGGTCTCTAACATCCACCAGCTCCGTGATGTTGTCATGGAGAAGTGGAAGAGGACTCCAGTGGCAACCTGTGAAGCTCCGGTGAACTCCATACCCACGAGGGTTAAGGCAGTGCTGGAAAAGAATGGTGACCACACAAAATATTGACACTTTGGACCCAATTTGGACATTTTCACTTAGGGGTGTACTCGCTTTTGCTCCCAGAAGTTTAGACATTAACGGCTGTGTGTTGAGTTATTTTGAGGGGACAGCAAATTTACACTGTTATACAAGCTGTACACTCACTACTCACTACTACTAGAAAAGTGTAATTTCTTCAGTGATGTCACATGAAAAGATATAATAAAATATTTACAAAAATGTGAGGGGTGCACTAACTTTTGTGAGAAACGGCGTGTGTATGTGTGTGTATATATATATATATAAAAACAGTATCTCACAAAACTGAATACACCCTCACATTTTTGTATATATTTTATTATATCTTTTCATGTGACAACACTGAAGAAATGACACTTTGTTACAATGTAAAGTAGTGACTATACAGCTTGTATAACAGTGTAAATTTGCTGTCCCCTCAAAATAACTCAACACACAGCCATTAATGTCTAAACCGCTGGCAACAAAAGTGGGTACACCCCAAGTGAAAAAGTCCAAATTGGACCCAATTAGCCATTTTCCCTCCCCGGTGTCATGTGATTCCGAGGTTTCAGGTGTGAATGGGGAGCAGGTGTGTTACATTTGGTGTTATCGCTGTCACTCTCTCATACTGGTCACTGGAAGTTGAACATGGCACCTCATGGCAAGAACATTATACAAGCCGTAAACTCACTACTTTTACATTGTAGCAAAGCGTAATTTCTTCGGTGTTGTCAAATTAAAAGATATAATAAAATATTTACAAAAATGTGAGGGGTGTACTCGCTTTTGTGAGATACTGTGTGTGTATGTATATATATATATATATATATATATATATATAATATATATAAATATTTATTCTGCATTCAGTGTAGACTATATATACAGTGCATGCCAGGTTGCATGCTCGGATAAGGGTCTGGCATAGATTTTAAGGGGAACTCCACGCCAACATTTTTAAAAAATTGGCCCTTCAGGTCTGGTATGGACCCCCAAAATCCATACCAGACACTTATCCGAGCATGCAACCTGGCAGGTCGGGATTGGGGGGGCGAGCAAGTGCCCCCCCAACCATACCAGGCCACATGCCCTCAACATGGGGAGGGTGCTTTGGGGGTCCCCCCAAAGCACCTTGTCCCCATGTTGATGGGGACAAGGGCCTCTTCCCAACAGCCTTGGCCAGTGGTTGTCAGGGTTTGCAGATGGGGGGCTTATCAGAATCTGGAAGCGCCCAGATCCCACCCCCCCCTATGTGAATGGATATCGGGTACATTGTACCCCTACCCATTCACCAAAAAAGTGTCAAAAAAGAAAAATTCACAGGAGATAGTTTGAGACAAGTCCTTTTATTAAAAAAGAGAAAAAAAGTGTCCCCCGAATTAATCCACGTCAATCACGGCACGCAACAGACCCGCAAAAATAAGGGAAATCGAGACCGCTCCTCCTTGATGGGAGGACTCCTGAGCCTGATCTATCTTTTCAGTGACAGTTTATTTATATGCAAGGGCGGGGCCGAAGGGCCTGGTATGAACTGGGGGGGGGGGGGGCTATGCTGTTTTTTTTTCCTTGATTTTTTTTTATCTATATTGCCGGGAGCCGGCAATACATTACAACCGCAAATAATTTTGGTTGACTTTTTTGCTTTAGGAATGTCATTTTGATGCGGCACTGTTCTAAATATCACAATATCACACAGATGCACCACTTTACAGGCAGACTAAGGGGACACCCTGGCACGATATTTAAAGGAATATTTAATTTTTATTGTTTCACTTTAAGCATTATTAAAATCACTACTCCTGAAAAAAAGGATTGTTTTAAGAACTTTTTTTTGCATTCATACATGTCCCCTAGGGCAGTACCCACGTCCTCATACACTTTTTATGGCAATAACATGCATTTAAGCCTTTAAAATTAGCACTTTTGATTTTTCATGTTCGTGCCACAAATTTTTTGCCTGTTTGCATGTTCTGGTACGAACCGAACTGGAGGTGTTCGGCCCATCCCTAGTGCCTTCCATTTTGTTTGTTTTTGTAGTATCAATTTGGATCACCCTGTCTAATTAGGGCTGCATCCTCCCAGTTTTGGAATTGCCGTCCTTGCTGCTTTCCACCACAGAAGACCTCATAGCGCTAGAAGTTACTGTTTTCTTTTGGATATAATTTAATCTATGTGTGAAAGAAGTTGAAACATGACTAAAGTGATTATTAAAATATCTAATGACTGCTATAGTAATATATTAGTTTATGCATGAATAACATAGTTTGCTGCAGATCCATTTTCCTAAATGATTTTAGGTTATTGCAATAGAATTCACTTTTATTCATTTTGATATCACTACATTTTATTTTTATTGCTTTTATTTCATTTAAATGTGGCCTGTTATATTTTTTCTTTGCTGAGAAAACTGTATTTTTACTTTATCCCTGTCCTAATATCGTAGTATCTGGCAAATGTATCTAACATTCCCTTAATTAAATGTATAAGTTTATATGAATAAATTCCTGACAAGTCAAAACATATAACAATATTTCAAAAAAAGGTTTATCATTAACCACTTCAGCCCCGGAAGGATTTACCCCCTTAATGAGCACTTTTTACAATTTGGCACTGCGCTACTTTAACTGGTAATTGCCCAGTCATGCAATGCTGTCCTTTTTATTCCCCAAAAATAGAGCTTTCTTTTGGTGGTATTTGATCATCTCTTCATTTTTTTTTTTTGCGATATAAATGAAAAAATACCAAAAATTTGGAAAAAAAATTATATTTTTAACTTTTTGTTATTAAAAAAATACAATAAATTCAATTTTAGTCATACATTTTTGCAAAAATGCATTCAGCCACATGTCTCGGGTAAAAAAAAGTCAATAAGCGTATATTTATTGGTTTGCACAAAAGTTATAGCGTCTACAAACTAGGGTACATTTTCTGGAATTTACGCAGCTTTTATTTTATGCCTGCCTATCTTATTTCCTGAGGTGCTATAATGGAAGGGCAGTACAAAACCCCCCAAATGACCCCATTTTGGAAAGTAGACACCCCAAGGAATTCATGGAGAGGCATGTTGAGCGGGACGGGCGGCACAGTGGTGTTGTGGATAGCACATTCGCCTGGCAGCAAAAGGGTCGCAGGTTTGAATCCCAACCACGACACTACCTGCCTGGAGTTTGCATGTTCTCCCTGTGCCTGCGTGGGTTTACTCCGGGTACTCCGGTTTCCTCCCACACTCCAAAGACATGCTGGTAGGTTAATTAGATCCTGCCTAAAAATTGCCCTTAGTATGTGTATGTATGAATGTGAGTTAGGGACCTTAGATTGTAAGCTCCTTGAGGGGTAGGGACTGATGTGAATGCACAATGAATATGAAAAGCGCTGCGTAAATTGACAGCGCTATATAAGTACCCCGAAATAAAATAAATGCTAAGCCCATTAAACATTTTATATTTTGCCACATGTTTTTTTTTTTTTTCACAAAGTTGTCACTAAATTATATATTGCTCAAACATGCCATGGGTATATGTGAAATGACACCCCAAAATACATTCTGCTGCTTCTCCTGAGTTTGGGGATACCACATATGTGAGACTTTTTGGCGGTCTAGCTGCATACAGGACCCCGAAAACCAAGCACTGCCTTCGGGCTTTCTAAGGGCATGAATTTTTGATTTCACTCTTCACTACCTATCATAGTTTCGGAGGCCATGAAATGCCCAGACAGCACAAACCCCCCCCCCCCCCCCCAAATGGCCCGATTTTGATAAGTAAACACCCCACCCTATTTGCTGAGAGGCATGATGAGTATTTTGCAGATCTCACTTTTTGTCACAAAGTTTTGAAAATTGAAAAAAGAAAAACAAAATACATTTTCCTTTTTTTTTCTTCATTTTCCAAAACAAATGCGAGCTGCAAAATACTCACCATGCCTCTTAGCAAATTACTTGTGGTGTCTGCTTTCCAAAATGGGGTCATTTGAGATGGTAGGTAGTAATCATCATTTTACGCCCTTAGAAAGCCTGAAGGCGGTGATTGGATTTTGGGGTCCTGTACGTGGCTAGGCTCCCAAAAAGCCTCACAAATGCGGTATCCCCGTACTCAGGAGAAGCAGCAGAATGTATTTTGGGGTGAAATTCCACATATACCCATGGCATGTTCGAGCAATATATCAATTAGTGACAACTTTGTGCAAAATTTCAAATTTCCCGAAACTTGTGACAAAAAATAAAATATTCCATGGACTCAACATACCTCTCAGCAAATAGCTTGGGGTGAGTACTTTCCAAAAAGGGGTCATTTGGGGGGGGGGGGGGGGGGTTTGAACTGTCCTGGCATTTTATGCCCAACATCACCCACTCTTCTAACCACTTGAACCACCAAGTCCTTCCTGACACTTTTTGTTTACATGAAAACATTTTTTTTATTTTATATTTTTTTTTTGTTACAAAATTACTTTGAACTCCCAAATATTATATATTGTTTTAAAGCAGAGGCCCTACACATTAAAATGGTGTGTGTTGCAAATGTTTTCTTCACAATGTATTTGCGCAACAGTTTTTTTTAAATGCAAATCTTTGGAAAAAAAAAACACTTTTTTGAATTTTAATGCACAAAAGCACACTATATTGCCCAAATGTTTGGTGAAATATAAAAGATGATCTTATGCTGAGTACATAGATACTAAACACGACTTGCTTTAAAACTACACACACCCACACAGCGGTGACAAACTACAGGGTGGGCCATTTATATGGATACACCTTAATAAAACGGGAATGATAATTCCACATAGGTATATTTACCGGGTGGGACATCAAACAGTGGCGACACACCCACACACATCAAAATTTCGTTCAGCACAAATCATAGATACATGAGTCGTATTCTAGTAGAAAATATAAAGTGGTTTGTAAACCCGTTATATCACACGAAAACACGTAATTTTAAGTTTTTTCACAAAAAAAAAAGGTTTCTAAACGTAAATTTTTTTTGACAACGCGTTTATGTAACACTTCTTTTGTAAACGTTGTGTGTGGTAAAATTACACATCCCGGAGACGAAATTTTGTTATATATTATAAACCCTCAAGTTTCATTAAAACATTGTTTTTTTTTTATATTTT
>BLSH010507885.1:723671-742087 GCA_018402905.1 Glandirana rugosa
CGTATAAACGGATGACGGAAGGCATCGTTATCCGTTTAGGAAAAGGTCACATAGTCTTATAAAAAGTGGGCGACTAGGTGACGTCCATGTGACCTTCTTCCAACTTCATCCCCTTTTCAGAGTCCCACTATCGGATCTCGACGCATCGTACCGCACCATACTTCTCGTGACACGGTTACCCATATGTGTATTTGCCTTTGGCTGAATTCGCCATTAACTCCCATTGGCACAGTGCTCTTCATACCACGCCATGCTACGCAGCTCTAGGCTATCACCCTGAGACTTTTCCCCTACTTCAACCTTCTTCCAGTGTACCTGCAGTGGATCAGCGGGTGAAAAATATTCTGATACACTGGAAAAGGATTTGCCTATTGCTACGGAAGGCAGTAGGCAAATATGCACTTTTTTTTCAACAGACGAAGATGCCATAGACCTCCATATGTGGTGGGGGATAGAGTTTGGCTGTATACCAAATATGTGTATTTGCCTTTGGCTGAATTCGCCATTAACTCCCATTGGCACAGTGCTCTTCATACCACGCCATGCTACGCAGCTCTAGGCTATCACCCTGAGACTTTTCCCCTACTTCAACCTTCTTCCAGTGTACCTGCAGTGGATCAGCGGGTGAAAAATATTCTGATACACTGGAAAAGGATTTGCCTATTGCTACGGAAGGCAGTAGGCAAATATGCACTTTTTTTTCAACAGACGAAGATGCCATAGACCTCCATATGTGGTGGGGGATAGAGTTTGGCTGTATACCAAATATGTGAGACTGAAACAACCCTCTATCAAATTGGGTCCTCAATTCATCAGGCCCTACAGAATAATTGCTTGAGCCGGGCCAGTCTCCTATCGGTTGAAATTGCCCTCCTCTTTCCGAATACATCCTGTGTTCCATGTTTCTCTCCAATTTTCAATCGTTACTCCAGAACTCAACAGCTACCTGCTCCTGTTCTTGTTGATTGACAGCATGAGTTTGAAGTCTCTAAAATTCTGTACTCTAGAAAGCGGGGCCGTGGCCTACAGTATCTGGTCCATTGGAAGGGATACCCAGTCACAGACCGTTCCTGGGTTCCAGCTAAAGATTTGCATGCCCCTGCTCTTATTCAAGACTTCTATGCTTCCTTTTCCGCTAAGCCCCACTAGGCCCCCGGAGGGTCCACTGGGGAGGGGGCCCTGTCGGGTACCTGGGTGTCATTGAACCAGGATCTTCCAGGTCCCACAGCTGCAGCCTTACCTGTTGTGCCACAGGGGAGCTCTAGAGTTCTCACAATGTTCTCCCAGCCTGATGCACTGCCTTGGACTCATAAACCCCATCCTGCTGCTGGCTACGGACAATGTACAATTAGCAATCCATAAAAAGCAGCACTTCCTGTTACTCAATGCCCGTTCGTTGGACTTGCTCACTGGGTGTTTGATAGCTCTGTATTGCTGATTCCTGTGTATTGTGCCTCAACGCACAAGTTCCTCTTTGGATACTACCTACCACAGGTACCTTACACAAACGCTGTTGATGTCCAAATAAATAAATCAGTGCTGCAGCTGAATGGCGTACCTGAAAAGCAAATAACGATTAACAATATAACACAGTAAACAGTAATGTATAAAAAAATTACATACCTACAAAGAAAACATGATAAAACACAGTAACAAAAAACAGTAATAATAGAGAGAGAATAAAGAGAAAACAGTAGAGAGAGAGAAGAACAAGAAAATGACAACTGTTTTTGGCTTTTTTTCTTTTATATATATATATTTTTTTTTTTGTAACTTTTTTTATTTTAATTTTTTTTTTTTAATGTACACCTTTTTTGTAACTATAACAGTAACGTTTCCAGGTTCGGGTCTCTCAAAATGCGGTGGCATCTTTGGAGACTCTGTGAAAGTGTGCCCTATGCCTGTGTAGTGCTGTACCCTACGCTAATACTCAACTAGTGTGTGGTAGCGTTTGAAACAGTCATCGATGCAAAGACCAGGTTTTCATGACAGGAGGGACAGTAATAACAGGTGTCATTACTGTATCCGCGTTTCCTGCAGACACGTCATCTTCTTTGGGGTACTTGTTGGGTAGGGGTACCAGGGAGGACATCCGTAAAATGCCTCTCATGCAGCCAGCTCACTGCATTTACATTGTGAAGTTGGGGAACAGTACCGTCTGGAAACAGAAGGGCTGTGACTATCTCTTCCTGGAATTTAAGTAAATCCAGTTCATCCTCACGCTTTGTATAGCACATCAGCGTTCAGCAAAGCTAATTGAAATAAATATACAGACACTTTTTTGTACCAGCGCCTGGCCTTACGGGCAATTAAGTACAACACCAATAACTGATCGTTGAGGTCCACCCCTCCCATATTAAGGTTGTATTCGTGGACACAGAGGGGATTCTCCACAACATCAGTCGCCGTTGGAATTTGGACTGTCGTATTTGCATGAAGGGAGGACGAAAACATTCCGGTTGTCCCTCCACTTCACCGTGAACAAATTATTACATCTCAAGCAGGCGCTCTCCCCCTCTCTAAGCTGGGATTCTTAAAGCCGTTGGGGGAAGCCACAGAGATTAGATCATACGGTGCCACATGCACCAATTCCTTGATCAAAAATATGACTAAAAAGTGGCACGCTTGTGTAATAATTGTCCACACAGAAGTGGTACCCCTTTCCGAATAAGGGTGACACCAAGTCCCAAACAATCTTGCCAGCGCTAACTATGTAGTCTGGGCAGTTGGGGGGTTCCACATGACTATCTTTACCATAAAACCATATGTATAGCCTGTGGCCCTGTCACTGAGCTTATACATCTTGACCCCGTATCTGGCACGCTTGCTGGGGAGAAATTGAAAGACAGAAAATGTAATCAGGGACTTGTCCACACAGACAACTTGATTGGGAATAAACAAGGCTGTGAACTGTTGGTTGAAGTGGTTTACGAGGGGCTGAATTTTGCGGAGCCGATCGTATTCAGGGTCACCCCGAGGACGACAGAGTTCATTGTCATGAAATGCATGAAACGCAAGATCAGCTTGCATCGTGTTCTGGCCATGGAAGCAGAGAACACAGGCATATGGGGAATTGGGTCAGTGGACCAAGATGACCATAACTCAGATTTGTTAACTATGCCCATGAGGAGGGAAAGGCCCAGAATGGTCTTAAATTCGGAAAGTGTAATAGGTTTCAATTCTTTGGCAAGTGTCAAATGGGGATTAGCAGCGATTAATTGACCAGCATACAAATTGCTTTGGTTCACAATAGATCTATAGAGAACTTCTGTGAAAAACAGTGAATAAAAATCAAGTGACGTAAAATCAACTATTTCCACCTGAATTCCGGGTTGGCCAGTGAATGGGGGGAAGTGCGGGTGCTGCATCAGTGGTGAGTTGCCAATCAGGGTTAGCATATGCAGCGGGAAGGGGCTATGGGTTCTGCGGGCCTGTCTTTGTCTTCTTGGTGGCTGCGGGACATTACTTGTGCTAGTCACTGCACCAGCTTAAACGGCACTTATGGGACTCGCCACGTCACCAAGTGTTACTGCAGTGCTGGTTGTACGACCAGGATGTACTAGGCCACTGGTGCTTGCCAGTTCACCAGAAGGATGAGCGGCACTAGTACTAGCTCTCTGCTCCATACGAGAGCCCTTCTTGCACCTCAACAACAGTAGAATGGGATTGTGTACGCCTGACCTTAGCAGGGACCACAACTCCGTCGTCAGAGCTATCTGTCAGGGTGCCGCTGCTCTCTATGGGTCCGTATACTGAGCCTGAATCTGACAGTGGAGCTTCCCCATCGCTCTCATCTGTCATGCTCAGCAACGTGTAGGCCTTTTCACTAGTGTACGTCTGAATTGACATTTTGGCCTCTAAATTTATACAGTCGTGCTCATAAGTTTACATACCCTGGCAGAATTTATGATTTCTTGGCTATTTTTCAAAGAATATGAATGATAACACAAAAACATTTTTTTCACTCATGGTTAGTGTTTTTTCAGGAAGATGGCCAGCACAGCACTTCCCAGGAAAGGCCTGTTAGAGGAATTCCCTTGCATATTGGTGCCCAACTGTGCGTGCGTCCGCATGCGTGCGCGGGAGTGCGCACATGCGCGAGTCCCAGCGCCAAACAAGCCATTTAAACCTTGCTGGTGCACAAAATGGGTGCTGTCTGATCTGCAGCATTACCCGTGATATCTGCTATCTGTTCCTGACCTGTTATCCGACCTGGCTTGCCCTGACACTTCCGCTATCTGCCTGCACCTGACCCCAACTCTTCTGCCTGCTCCTCTATACCTCGTTGCCAGCCCGTTGCCAAACCTGCCTGTACCCGACTCTGCTCCAGTGCCTGTGTCCATCCAGCTCTCGGTATCTACCAGCTCCGCAAGTAATCTCCAGCCCCCTGGACTGCTTCTACCCAGCTGCACTTCAGCTCCAGTTGACCACCTGCTGGCGGACGCCATTGGACTTCCACAGGCACTCATACCTCCCCGTGCTCCTGTGGCCACTGTCTCCCTCCCAGCGGCCCCTCGAACCGCAGTCTTAGGAGAGGCCACCCCTGCCATCAGGCTCCCTACCTGTTACGTAACAGTTTGGCTGAAGCTATTTATTATCAATCAAATGTGTTTACTCATTTTAAATCATAATGACAACAGAAACTACCCAAATGACCCTGATCAAAAGTTTACATGCCCTGGTTATTTTGGCCTGATAACATGCACACAAGTTGACACAAAGAGGTTTGAATGGCTATTAAAGGTAACCATCCTCACCTGTGATCTGTTTGCTTGTAATTAGTGTGTGTGTATAAAAGGCCAATACATTTCCAGACTCCTGACAGACCCTTGCATCTTTCATCCAGTGCTGCACTAACATTTCTGGATTCTGAGTCACGGGGAAAGCAAAAGAATTGTCAAAGGATCTGTGGGAAAATGTAGTTAAACTGTATAAAACAGGGAAGGGATATAAAAAGATATCCAAGGTACTGAGAATGCCAATCAGCAGTGTTCACGCTCTAATCAAGAAGTGGAAAATTAGGGGTTCTGTTGAAACTGACCACAACTGCCAGGAAAATCGTTCGGGACGCAAGGAAAAACCCACAAATAACTTCAGGACTCTCTGAAAACGTGTGGTGTGGCTTTTTCAAGATGCACAATAAGGAGGCACTTGAAGAAAGATGGACTGCATGGTTTAGTCACCAGAAGAAAGCCATTACTATGCAAATGCCACAAAGTATTCCACTTACAATACGCCAAACCGCACAGAGACAAGCCTCAAACCTTTTGGCACAAAGTAATTTGGAGTGATGAGACCAAAATTGCTTTTTGGCCACAACCATACATTATACATTTGGAGAGGAGTCAACAAGTCCTGTGAAACACGGAGGTGGATTGCTGATATTTTGGGGATCTGTGAGCTACAAAGGCACAGGAAATTTGGTCAAAATTGATGGCAAGATGAATGCAGTCTGTTATCAAAAAATACTGGAGGAACATTTGCATTCATCAGCCGGGAAGCTGCACGTGGGACGTAGTTGGACATTCCAACATGACGATGATCCAAAACATAAGGTCAAGTCGACCTGTCATTGGCTACAGCAGAATAAAGTGAAGGTTCTGGATTGTCCATTTCAGTCTCCTGACCGCAATATCATTGAGCCACTCTGGGGAGATCTCAAACATGCAGTTCATGCAAGACAGCCCAAGAATTTCCAGGAACTGGAGGCTTTTTGCCAAGAGGAATGGGCAGCTTTACCATCTGAGAAGATAAAGAGCCTCATCCACAAATACTAAAAAAGACTTCAAGCTGTCATTGATGTTAAAGACGGCAATACATGGTATTAAGAGCTGGGGTATGTAAACTTTTGATCAGGGTCATTTGGGCAGTGTTTGTTGTCATTATGATTTAAAAAGAGTAAATGCAGTTGATTGATAATAAATGGATTCAGCCAAACACTAACCATAAACGAAAGAAACGTTTTTGTGTTATCGTTCATATTCTCCGGAAAATGGCCTAGAAATCATAAATTCTGCCAGAGTATGTAAACTTATGAGCACAACTGTAGGTACACTAGTGTGACTCACAGGCAAAAAAGCACACCTGGTTGTCAGAGCCTGCTTCAATCGCTACCAAAAATTTACTGTTAGTGTTCGTAGGAATGAGTCGTGACTCCACGAACGCTGCAATTATGTGTGACGTGTTTTGTAAGTGTCAGTGATCTATTTGATACTGCACTTGGGTGGGCTGGGCGGAGGGGCTAACGCGGGTGCTAGCAGGTATCTGGGCTGATCCCACTAGTGCTGCGTTTTTTAGAACATTAAGGTACTGGGGACGCTAGTATAGATCTGATCCGATCACAGATATTGATCCATTCATCCATTAATCTGACCCTGCTGGGGATTTACGCACACCCTAACTGACTCTAAAAGCTATCTGATGTCACCGCTGGGCAATCAGGGGTTAAAACCTATATAAGGTATATACGGCGGGCACCCTGACGGGAAAAAAAACGAACTAGGGTCAACCGTGACACTCATACAGTGATCACTGGTGACAGGGGGCAATCAAGGGGTTAAAACCTTTATTAGGGGGGTTAAGGGGGAGCACCTATACATACCTGGTCCTGCTACTACCTACCCTAAGGGGATTTAGTGTCACAAGTGACACAAGTACAGTGATCAGTGAAATATCTGATCACTGACACAGTAACAGGAATGAAGGGGTTAAATGGGAGGGTGATCAAGGGGTTAATTGTGTGCCTATGTGTCCTGGTGTCAGTGTAGTGTTGTGCAACTCACAGTTAGATGTCCTCTCTCTCCACGCTGGAACCAAAAAGGGCTGCACGAGGGGAGATGACATCACTTCCTCTGCCTGTGTTTTTATATTACACAGGTAGAGGAGGCATTTCATTCGCCAGAACTGATCACCATGTCTAGTCCAAAAATCATTGGCCTGTCCTTGGAGACTGATCGGTTCTGGACCAAATTCAATCGCCGCGGGTGCAGGGGAGGTGCACGCGTCCCCGACCCTCGGGTGCAGCAGTAAAAGTGCATGAGCTGGTCCGGATTGACTTTGTGTAGGCTAAGAGGTGCATTCTTGGAGGAAGATGTAAATCAGTCTGCTGCAGGGTGATAGAAGCATTTCCTTAGTCACCTCTCCCCCATTCACTGAGACTGTTGTAATATTCTAACTTACTGGCAGCCCCCTAGGAGGGAGGCCATAAAGTAGGGGTAATTATTTGAAACAACATGGGGCACACAAAGGCAAGAACATAACTGTAAGGGCACAAGATTTGAAATGATTGGGTCACAAGAGATGAAAAAGGCTGGTTTTTGGTTTAAAAAAAGGAAATTCCTGGGGAGGTTGGGTGGCTATGTTCGTTCTCCATGGTCCCAGTGTAAGTAAGAGCATAGCCACCTCCTCTTTGTTACTCTTGAGGTGGGCTAAGGACTATGGACTGTGGGACTTGAAGTGTGCATGGTGCAAGGTGCACATGACTGCAACTAACATGCACTGCTTGTTCCAAGCAACAGAAGTGAGGGAGAAATGGGGGAGGGGGTGCTCACAGGACATTACAAGGAGGCAGAGAAACACAGTACATAAAATATATCACATGGTCTTTAAGTAATGGAAGTGTATGGATTATTTTTGGAGAATAAGGATATTGCTTAGTATAAATTTAAAGTGTAGTTAAAGTGGTTGTAAACCTTTTACAACCACTTTTACCTACAGGTAAGCCTATAATAAGGCTTACCTGTAGATACCGAGAATAACTATGCAAGTTTAGGAGATATTCACTGTATCTGTTTGCGCCGACGTCATCGGCGCAAGCGCACTGAAGAAACGGGCCGCTTGGTGCCGTTTTTAGAGGGCCATGCTATTACTGAAGGCTCTCGCGCGCATGTGATGGGCACGCTGTGATTAGCCGGAGCCTCAAACCCGGAAGTAACTACGAGTGGAAGAGGTCGGCCCTGTACTTGGAGTGCGGAGTGCGATACAGGGCTTCGTTCTAAGGTACGGTAAGTATTTTTCTTTTTTTTTGTTTAGAAGGTTTACAACCTCTTTAAACCCAGACTATGAAAAACTAATTTTGCATGCTATATACCGTACTCACAAAGCCTGTAAAGTATTGGTTATGTGTAGAGTGAAACCTACCTGGTTGATCCTGCCTTCACCTGTCCCTCCTATCTTCTCTGTGTCCCCTCTTCAGGCTGAGATTGTATAGACCAGCTTGTCCTCAATGGAGTAGGCTCAATTTCAGTTCCCTTGTAAGCTCTTCATTTCCTCCTTTATCTTATCTGTTCAGCCTACATGGCTATAGAGCAGGGTTTCTCAACCTGGGTTCCATGGAACCCTAGGGTTCCTCCAGAGGTTGCTAGAGCAATGGTCAATTTCTACCTCTCAGATAAATTCCCAATGACATCATTGATCGTTTTAGCTATCTGTAAGGGGGGTAATTCTTCCCAATGACCACAAGTATAAGGAGCATTCTTCCCCTTAACCATCACACTAATGTATCATGAGTTGTAGATTTTTAATTTTTAGCAGGGGTTCCCGAGACCGGAGAATAATTTCAAGGGTTCCTCGGTGTTGAAAAGCTTGAGAAAGGCTACTATAGAGTCACACACGTGGGTATATACACAGTGGTAAATTACACTCCCCTCCCTCCTCTTCCATATCCTCCTATTGCTAAACACTATGGGGGCGGGATTTTGTATGCTGATTGATTACATTCACTCATAAAAACTCTTTGTTTTAAAATAAATCAGTATTAAATATATCTAATGTAATTGATATGACCTGTAAAGTAAAAATAGAGCCTTGGATGCAAATGCCGTCCGAACAAAGTGAAAGCTAGTGTCAATCATCTTTGACTTCACCTACAGCATAATAATGCACAAACAATACACATTTGATGTTTAATGAGGGTATATAGGAAGCTTTAAAGGAAGAAAGTTTTTGATATTTATAATTTAATTTTAATTGCTCTTCTGAAAGTGTTCTTTCTTAGTCACGTGACAATCAGGGCTGGCCAGGCACAGACTCGCACTGTAGAAAGCATACATCAGCAGAGCAATAGAAGCCCCCCCCGCCCCCAAAGATGCCAAAGAACAGTGCTGCAGGAATAAGGTACTATGGGGTAAATTCCCTAAGAGATAAATACTACATGAATTTTTGAGTTAAAATAATTCATGCCATATTTATCTCTAGGGATGAGCTCCCAGTTCGAGTCGAACGTGAGTTCGACTCAAACATCGGGTGTTCGATTGTTGTGGTTTTCCCGTACCAAATTCGCACGCCCCATAATGTATTCAAATGTCTGCAGAATGCCGCCCGCTGATTGGCCAAAGCATGCACATGACCTGCATGCTTTGGCCAATCAGCGGGCGGCCTGCTGTGAGAGCTTTGATTGGCTAAAGGCCTTTAGCCAATCACTGCACAGCAGCCTCAATCCACGCCCCACACTATACAAAGCCGCTTGTACAGTGGCTCTATGTAGCGTGTTGGCGGATAGATAATGAGCTTAGGTTCCTGATTACAGGCAATTTAGCTAGATAGCGTTTTTACTGTGTAAAAAAAAAGATAGATAGATAGATAGATACATACATACATACATACATACATACATACAAAGAAAAAAAGATAGATAGCTATAAAGATAGATAGATAGATCAAAAGAAAAAAAAGATAGATACAGGTGATACTCGAAAAATTAGAATATCGTGCAAAAGTTAATTTATTTCAGTAATGCAACTTAAAAGGTGAAATTAATATATGAGATAGACTCATTACATGCAAAACAAGATAGTTCAAGCTGTGATTTGTCATAATTGTGATGATTATGGCTTACAGCTCATGAAAACCCCAAATCCACAATCTCAGAAAATTAGAATATTACATGCAATCAATAAAACAAGGATCGTACATAGAACAATATCAAACCTCTGAAAAGTATAAGCATGCATATGTACTCAGTACTTGGTTTGGGCCCCTTTTGCAGCAATTACTGCCTCAATGCGGCATGGCATGGAAGCTATCAGCCTGTAGCACTGCTGAGATGTTATGAAAGACCAGGATGCTTCAATAGCGGCCTTCAGCTCTTCTGCATTGTTGGGTCTCATGTCTCTCATCTTTCTCTTGGCAATGCACCATAGATCCTCTATGGGGTTCAGATCAGGCGAGTTTGCTGGCCAATCAAGCACAGTAATCCCACGGTCATTGAACCAGGTTTTGGTGCTTTTGGCAGTGTGGGCAGGTGCCAAGTGCTGCTGGAAAATGAAGTCAGCATCCCCATAGAGCTCGTCTGCGGAAGGAAGCATGAAGTGCTCCAAAATCTCCTGGTAGACGGCTGCGTTGACCCTGGACTTAATGAAGCACAGTGGACCAACACCAGCAGATGACATGGCTCCCCAAATCAACACAGACTGTGGAAACTTCACACTGGACTTCAAGCATCTTGCAGTGTGTGCCTCTCCATTCTTCCTCCATACTCTGGGTCCTTGGTTTCCAAATGAGATGCAAAATTTGCTCTCATCAGAAAAGAGGACTTTGGACCACTGAGTTACAGACCAGGTCTGTTTTCCTTTAGCCCAGTTAAGACGCTTCTGACGTAGTTTGTTGTTCAGGAGCGGCTTGACAAGAGGAATTACGACATTTGAAGCCCATGTCCAGGATCCATCTGTGTGTGGTGGCTCTTGATGCACTGACTCCAGCCTCAGTCCACTCCTTGTGAAAGTCCCCAACACCTTTGAATGGCCTTTTCCTGACAATCCTCTCCAGGCTGCGGTCATCCCTGCTGCTTGTGCACCTTTTCCTTCCACACTTTTCCCTTCCACATAACTTTCTATTAATGTGTTTTGATACAGCACTTTAGGAACATCCAACTTCTTTTGCAATTACATTTTGAGGCTTTCCCTCCTTATGGAGGGTGTCAATTATGGTTTTCTGCACAACTGTCAGGTCAGCAGTCTTACTTATGATTGTGATTCCTACTGAACCAGATTGAGAGACCATTTTTAAATGCTCAGGAACCCTTTACAGGTGTTATGGCTTAATTAGATGAGGACACTTTGAGCCTAGAATATTGCACCTTTTCACAATATTCAAATTTTCGGAGATTGTGGATTTGGGGTTTTCATGAGCTGTAAGCCATAATCATCACAATTATGACAAATCACGTCTTGAACTATCTTGCTTTGCATGTAATGAGTCTATCTCATATATTAGTTTCACCTTTTAAGTTGCATTACTGAAATAAATTAACTTTTGCCCGATATTCAAATTTTTTGAGTATCACCTGTAGATAGATAGATAGATAGATAGATAGCAGTGTTGCCAACCTACCAGATTGAAATTTACTGGCACAACACCCAAAATTTACTGGCACAGCCAAGTTTTTACTGGCATTTTACAAAAGTTACAAAATTACAGTTTTCAGTGCAAATTTCAGTATTTAGGCTACAAGCAAGTACACTGTGCAAATAGCAATGTGATTTAAGGTACATAGCAAGGTAAAAAAAACATATTTCTGTTATTTTCAATATAATAAGGGCAGATTATTTAGTCCATCAGTTTTGTCACTTATGTCAAATTGTAGAGATTCCCCCTTAATTTCTGTTCCATAACCACCACAGAAAGTGAGGTGAAATCCCTGGTAGCCACTAGGATCACCAGAATTTATGTCCCCACTTCTAAAGACTTTCTGTCTCCATCACCTACTGTTTTATCCCTCCAGTCTCCATCCCTCCATCACCCCTCTTCTCCATCACACCATCCCCCCGTCTCCATCCCTCCATCACCTCTTGTCTCCATCACACAATCCCCCCATCACTTCCTGTCACCATCCCTCCATCTCCATCACACCATCCCCATCACCTCCTGTTTCCATTACACCATCCTTCCATTACCTCCTGCCACTTATCCAGTGCACACTGCACTCATACAGTGCACACTAAGAGAGAGAGACTCCTGCAGCCTGGCTCACCGCTGTCTGTCAGAGTGAGCAGAGACAGTGTGGATGTCAAACAGTACCATACTCACTGTCCCGACTCTTTTGGCTGTCTTGAAGAGGAAGCGCACTGCACTCACCACTGTCACCAGGAGGGCTGCAGGGTCAGCTAGAGCAGGGAGGCAGGCAGGAATCAGGAGGATCAATCCATCCGGAGCGTCTGCTCCGGTCGGGTGCTGGCTGGCTGTGGTGTGGCGGGAAAATGCAGTAACCTCATTTGAGGGTGGATGGGCTGGGCAGAGGCGCTAGCTGGCAGCAGGAGGGGTCCAACTCGTCTCAGGGTCAGGATCGGATCTTCTCACTTGCGGCTTGGGGATTTCCGTAATTGCACATGCGCATCTCTGACCGCAGCCGATGGCCGCCGTTTTTACTGGCACTTTTCGGCTGCTACTGACTTTTACGGACACCCAAAAAACTGCCCTGTTTTTACTGGCTGTCCGTAAATTTACGGGCGGTTGGCAACACTGATAGATAGATAGATAGATAGATAGATAGATAGATAGATAGATAGATAGATAAATAGATAGATACGCCCTGTTCCAAATTATCATGCAAATTCTATTTCAGTGTTACAAAGATTAACTATTTTGTTTTTCAGTTTAACTCATTGTGTCTCAGGGCTCTTTTGATCACTGAAAACAATCTCGGACCCCTGTGATAATTAGATTGCCAGGTGATCCCAATTAAAGGAAAAACTACTAAAGGAGGGTGTTCCACATTATTAAGCAGAGCACCATTTTCAAGCAATATGGGGAAGAAAAATGATCTCTCTGCTGCCGAAAAGAGTGAAATAGTTCAATGCCTCGGACGAGGTATGAAAACATTAGATATTTCACGAAAACTTAAGCGTGGTCATTGCACTATTAGGAGATTTGTGGCTGATTCAGAGCACAGACTGGTTTGTGCAGATAAAGGCACATTGAGGAAGATTTCTGCCAGATTCATGCATCGGATCAAGAGAGCATCTGCTAAAACACCATTAAATAGCAGCAAACAGATATTTGAAGCTGCTGGTCTCCCACAGACATCAAGGTGTAGAGTCCTCCAGAGTCTTGCAACTGTGCATAAACCTTCCATTTGGCCACCACTAACCAATACCCACAAGCAGAAACGGCTGCATTGGGCAGAAAAATACATGAAGACTAATTTTCAAACAGTTCTGTTCACTGATGAGTGCTGTGCAACCCTGGATGGTCCAGATGGATGGAGTAGTGGATGGTTGGTGGACGGCCACCCTGTTCCAACAAGGCTGCAACGTCAGCAAGGTGGTGGTGGAGTCATGTTTTGGGCCGAAATCATGGGAAGAGAGCTGGTCGGCCCCTTTAGGCTCCTCAAAGGTGTAAAGAGGACCTCTGCAAAGTATGTGGAGTTCCTGACTGACCATTTCCTTCCCTGGTACAGAAGGAAGAACTATGCTTTCCGTAATAAAATCATCTTCATGCATGACAATGCACCATCTCATGCTGCAAAGAATACCTCTGCATCAATGGTTGCTATGGGGATAAAAGGAGAGAAAGTCATGGTGTGGTCTCCATCCTCCCCTGACCTCAATCCTATCTATCTAAAGATCTATGAGGGTGGAAGGCAGTTTACATCCAAACAGCAGCTCTGGGAGGCTATTCTGACATCTTGCAAACAAATTCAAGCAGAAACTGTCCAAAAACTCACAAGTTCAATGGATCCAAGACTTGTGAAGCTGCTATCAAATAAGGGGTCCTATGTTAAAATGTAACGCGACCTGTTAAAATGTTTAAAAAGTTAAAATGTTGTTCAAAGTTTGATTGAAATAGCTTTTGATTTCAGTAAATATGCTGCAAACACAACAAATGACAGTTTTCAGTTCTTTACAACCTATAAAGTGTTTTGAAACTTACTGTGTGTAATAATTTGGAACAGAGCATTGTAAGTTTTTTATTTTGAAAAACAATACTGTTATCATTAGGAGGTTTGTTTGAATAAAATTTGAATTGTACTCTTAATAGTTGATAACTATGAGAATTATGCTGACTGTTGTTTACATCAATTATTTAGGTAAATGAGAAAAATATCATTGGCATAATAATTTAGAACAGGGTGTAGATAGGGATATCTGTATACACTCAGGCAGTGCAAGAATATATATATATACATATATATATATATATATATCTTCGTAGTGTGTGTGTGTGTATATATATATATATATATATATATATGCAATGCCTTTAGTGTAGTAGACTATATAAAGCTAATTTAGTGCATATAGTGTATATAGCGTCCGTTTAGGCAGTGCAATACTATATATACACACACACACAGCGTATTTGGGGGTGTACCTACGGTATATAGTACACTTGACGTGGTGTCTTAAAATATATACAGTTTTTAACCCCTTAACCACCGGAGCCCTTTTTTCCATTTGTTGTTTACAAGTTAAAATTCGTTTTTTTTAATAGAAAATGACTTTTTGTCACACGGTATTTGCGCAGCGGTCTTTCAAGTGCTTTTTTTTTGGGAAAAAAATCACTTTTTTGAGTTAAAGAATAAGACAACAGTAAAGTTAGCCCAATTTTTTGTATATTTTAAAAGAGGATGTTACGCTGAGTAAATAGATACCATACATGTTACGATTGAAAATTGTACACACTCGCGGAATGGGGACAAACTCCGGTACCTAAAAATGTCCATAGGCGAAGCTTTAAAAATTTTTAACGGTTACCAAGATAGAGGTGCAGAGGAGGTCTTTTAGACCCCAACATCCCTCCATAAAGAGTACTTGTCACCATATATTACTATCACAAAGGATGTTTACATTCCTTGTGATAGCAATAAAATTGATCAGATTTTTTTTTTAAACAAACAGTGTTAAAAAATAAAATAAAATGAATAAAAAAATGTAAAAAAAAAAATTTAAAGAGCCACCGTAACCGCGAGCTCGTGCAGCAAAGAAAACGCATATGTATGTCACGCCCGCATATGAAAACGGTGTTCAAACCACACAGGTATCGCCACGATCGCCAGAGTGTGAGCAGTAATTCTAGCAAAAGACCTTCTCTGCACCTCTAACCTGGTAACTGTTAAGATTTTTTAAAGCGTCACCTTTGGAGATTTTTAAGCACTGGAGTTTGTCGCCATTCCGCAAATGTGCACAATTTTCAACCGTAACATGTATGGTATCTATTTACTCAGCGTAACGTCCTCTTTCACAATATACAAAAAATTGGGCTAACTTTACTGTTGTCTTATTTTTTAACTCAAAAAAGCGATATTTTTCCAAAAAAATTGCGCTTGAAAGACCACTGCACAAATACATTGTGACAAATAGTATTGCAACAATTGCCATTTTATTCTCTAGGGTGTTTGAAAAAAAATCTATAATGTTTGGGGGTTCTAAGTAATTTTCTAGCAAAAAAATTATTTTAACTTGTAAACAACAAGTGTAAAAAAGGGCTCCGGTCCTTAAGTGGTTAAACTAATTTACAACAGCAGGTCCCGTTCCTGCGCCCAACAAGAGTAACTGCAAGGGGTTACAGTGTTCTGGCACCGCCAGCACCCAAGGCCCAATTTTTCACCACCTGTTTGACTGGAGGCTTTCCTCACAATTTATAAATTAATTTACATCAGGCCCAGTTCCTCCGTCCAACAAGAGTAACTGCAAGGGGTTACAGTGTTCTGGCACCGCCAGCACCCAAGACCCAATTTTTCACCACATGTTTGACTGGGGGCTTTCGTCACAATTTGTAAACTAATTTACAACATCAGGCACAGTCCCTCCGTCCAACAAGAGTAACTGCAAGGGGTTACAGTGTTCTGGCACCGCCAGCACCCAAGGTCCAATTTAACTGGGGGCTTTCATCAGAATTTGTAAACTAATTTACAACATCAGGACCAGTTCCTCCGTCCAACAAGAGTAACTGCAAGGGGTTACAGTGTTCTGGCACTGTCAGCACTCAAGGCTCAATATCTCGCCACCTGTTTGACTGTGGGATTTTATCACAATTTTTAAACTAATTTACAACAGCAGGGCCCGTGCCAAAATTAAAAAAAAATGAGGTGGAGTTCCCCCCCAAAATCCAAACCAGGCCCTTCAGGTCTAGTATGGAATTTAAGGAGAACCCTGCGCCAAAATTAAAAAAAAAAATATGACGTGGGGCCCCCCCCAAATCAAAACCAGGCCCTTCAAGTCTGGTATGGAATTTAAGGGGAACCCCACACCAATTTTTTAAATGACGTGGGGTCCCCTCAAAATCCAAACCAGACCCTTATCCGAGCACGCAGCCCTGGCATGGCAGGAGGGGGTGGGGACTAGCGAGCACCCCCCCTCCGAACCATACCAGGCCACATGCCCTCAACATGGGGAGGATGCTTTGAGGTCGCCCCCAAAGCACCTTTACCCATGTTGATGGGGAGAAGGGCCTCATCTCCACAACCCTGGCCGGTGGTTGTGGGGGTCTGCGGGCAGGGGGCTTATCAGAATATGGAAGCCCCCTTTGATAAGGGGGCCCCCAGATCCCAACCCCCCCTATGTGAATAGGTATGGGGTACATTGCACTGCTACCCATTCACCAAAAAGGAATGTAGCGTTAAAAAAAACAAGAGGCAGTTTTTGACAAGTCCTTTATTGTGTAAAATAGCTCTTTTCTTCTTTCTTCCTCCATCTTCTCCTGGCCCAGTCCTTCTTCTGGTCTTCTGTTTCATCTTTTAGTCTTCTTGCTTCCTCCCTTTGTCTTCAATCTTCATCTTCTTCTTCCTTCTTCTTTCATTGCTGCCGCTCTCCCCGCTGCTGCAGTCCGGTCCCTGCACATCTCCCAGAATGGGCGGTCTTCACAATGACAGTTCTTTTATAAGAAGGGTCGGGGCAACCCAGTGATTTAACCGAGTGAACCTGCCCCCTTCTGACGTCATGCGATGTCAGAGGGGACGGGTCACCCATTTACATCACAGGGTGGCCCCGCCCCTTCTTATAAAAGAATTGTCATTGTGAAGACCGCCCATTCTGGGAGACACACAGGGGCCGGGCTGCAGCAGTGGGGAGAGTGGCAGAGGTGAAAGAAGAAGATGAAGATTGAAGACGAAGAGCAGAAGCAAGAAGACTAAAAGAAGAAGCAGAAGACCAGAAGAAGGACAGGGCCAGGAGAAGATGGAGGAAGAAAGAAGAAAAGAGCTATTTTACACAATAAAGGACTTGTCAAAAACTGCCTCTTGTTTTTTGTAACACTACTCCTTTTTTTTAGTGAATGGGTAGGGGTACAATGTACCCCATACCTATTCACAAGGGGTGGGTCGGGATCTAGGGACCCCCTTATTAAAGGGGGCTTCCAGATTCTGATAAGCCTCCCCACCCGCAGACCCCCACAAGTACCAGCCAGGCTTGTGGGGAAGAGGCTCTTGTCCCCATGGGTCCATTCTAACCAGCCAGGGCTGCATGCTCGGATAAGGGTCTGGTTTGGATTTTAGGGGGAACCCCACCTTAATTTTTTTTAAAAATTTGGCGTGGGGCTCCCCTTAGTATCCAAACCAGACCGGAAGAGCCTGGTTTGAACTAGTTTGAAAATCAGCGATTTGTTGTATATTGCCGGAAACTGACAATACATTACAGACGCGATTTTAAATGACAATTTTTCTTATGGAAATGTAATTTTGCTCTGGCTATGTTCTACACCTCACAGAGATGCACCCTTTTACACACATACTAAGGGCACCCCCCAGGCATAATATTTAAAGGAATTTTTCTTTTTTTTTTCACTTTAAGCATTATTAAGATCACTGCTCCTGAAAAAACGATTGATTTTAAAAACTTTTTTCTTCATTGATACATGTCCCCTATTAGGCAGGACCCGGGTCCCCATACACTTTTTATGGCAATAACATTGCATATAAGCCTTTAAAATGAGCACTTTTAATTTTTCATGTTCGGGTCCCATAGACTTTTTTTTTTTTTTCACAATATGTTTATTGAGCTCAAGTTATGACAGTAAGTTGTCCATAGACTTTAATGGTGTTTGAATGTTCGCCCAAACTTTTTGTCTGTTCGCATGTTCTGGTGCGAACCGAAATGGGGGTGTTCGGCTCATCCCTATTTATCTCAAAAGAAGTCAACTCCCTAAAAAACCTGCGTTATTTAGAAAACTCTATTTATCCCTACTCGGCTTGTGGGGGTAAAGCCAAGCGTGGTCTTGTACGCTTGTCTGTTTTTCAAACCCGCTTGTAAGTTTGTGGTAATTTCAGATACCTGTTGAATGACAGTATTGAACTCGAGTTATTTGTATAACACTTTTTTTTTTTTTTCAGATACCCTGGGCTTGTACTTTTTAATTTTCACGAGTAAAATTTCCGAATATACGTTACAATAACGGTATTTTTCACATACCCCTGGGCCCAGGACGGATTATCCCCTGTACATAGTTACTTCTTTTTTCAAAAATTTTAGTTAGCAAAAAAGTCC
>BLSH010507885.1:744495-782815 GCA_018402905.1 Glandirana rugosa
ATTTATATGTATATTTAATGTTTTTCATGATTATGAAATATTTTCTGTATCACAGTCAGCCCCTCTGAGTCTCCTGATGAAGCCCTTGCGGGCGAAACATGTCGAGCGGGGTTCAGCTGACCTAAAGTAGGATCCTTCTGGATTTGCCTTGAATTCATATTATTTTTATTTTTGATTTTGTTTGCTATGTGTTTCCTTACCATTAGGAACATGTTTTAATTATGTATGGAATTAAAATAAAATGGTTTTAGATTTTTTATTAAACAATTGTGTGGTTTGGAATTATATCATGGAGCACCTTAAAAGTCCGTGGGACCCTCGTTTTTGAGGCTTCCCCTTTTTTCTTGCTTTGTTCTTTGGTCTTTACATAGTTATGGACGCGGTGCTCCAACTTTAGGCTTTCCACCTGCTCAATATCTCTTTGGCTAATGTAAAAGCATCAGTCGCACGTATTAGCGTGACATCGGCTTTTGCAAACAAGCGACAAACGCTTCAAAAACGTCCAAAAACGCATCGCTCAGGTGTGAATGCAGCCTAATGGTTTATTTCATGTTTGCGGTGTTTTTGTGGTTTTTATCTCACTATTTTAACAAATGTTCAATATTTACCTCACATTAAATATTTTACATTGATGAATGGGCTTTTATTATCTCATGCAATATTTCCGAAAAATTAGTCACGTGACCTTTATATTGCATACACTAACCTTTAGTGAATTGACCCCTTAGAGAATTAAAAAAAAAATACAGTGGCATTATATATAGAATATGATTTACAGTTCCTTGAAACTTTCCACATTTTGTCATGTTACAACCAAAAATGTAAATGTATTTTATTGGGATTTCATGCAATAGACGAGCACAAAGTGGCACATAATTGTGAAGTGGAAGGAAAATGATAAATGTTTTTCAAAATTTTTTTACAAATAATTATCTGAAAAGTGCGGCGTGCATTTGTATTCGGCCCCTTTTACTCTGATACCCCTAAATAAAATCTAGTAAAACCAATTGCCTAATTAGTAAAGAGTCTACCTGTGTGTAATGTAATCTCAGTATACATACAGCTGTTCTGTGACGCCCCCAGAGGTTTGTTAGAGAACCTTAGTGAACAAACAGCATCATGAAGGCCAAGGAACACACCAGACAGGTCAGGGATACAGTCATGGAGAAGTTTAAAGCAAGGTTAGATTATAAAAAAATATCCCAAGCTTTGAACATCTTCATGGAGCAGTGTTCAATCCATCATCCGAAAATGGAGAGCGTATGGCACAACTGCAAACCTACCAAGACATGGCTGTCCACCTAAACTAACAGGCCGGGCAAGGAGAGCATTAATCAGAGAAGCAGCCAAGAGGCCCATGATAACTCTGGAGGAGCTGCAGAGATCCACATCTCAGGTGGGAGAATCTGTCCACAGGACAACTATTAGTCGCACACTCCACAAATCTGGCCTTTATGGAAGAGTGACAAAAAGAAAGTCATAAGAAGTCCTGTTTGCGAGAAGCCACGAGGGGGACACAGCAAACATGTGGAAGAAGGTGCTCTGGTCAGATGAGACCAAAACTGAACTTTTTGGTCTAAAAGCAAAACGCTATTTGTGGCAGAAAACGAATACTGAACACACCATCCCCACCGTGAAACTTGGTGGTGGCAGCATCATGTTGTGGGGATGCTTTTCTTCAGCAGGGACAGGGAAGCTGGTCAGAATTGACGGGAAGATGGATGGAGCCAAAATACAGGGCAATCTTAGAAGAAAACCTGTTAAAGTTAAACCTTCCAGCAGGACAATGACCCTAAACATACAGCCAGAGCTACAATGGAATGGTTTAGATCAAAGCATATTCATGTGTGAATGGCCCAGTCAGAGTCCAGACTTAAATCCAATTAAGAATCTGTGGCAAGACTTGAAAATTGCTGTTCACAGACGCTCTCCATCCAATCTGACAGAGCTTGAGAATGTATGCATCTAAATTAGGGATGCGCTGAAAACTGTGTTTTTTGGCATTGGCCGAAACAACAAAAAGTCATCCCTGGGTGCCGCCCATTGTGGGTGTTCTGTGTTATGGAGGAGATGAGCAGTTTCAGATTGCTCAGATAGCACGGCTTGTAAGAGCCACTCTGTGTGTGGAACTCTCCTGTAATAACTGCATGCAGAGACCTGTCAAAACTCCACAGTGCTGTCGGGGATGGGCGGGACCAAACAGCTATCAAACACTAGCCAATGGAATAGGGGCTGGGCGGGTGTTTGATAGCTGTTCGGTCCCACCCACCCCCAACATCACTGCAACATCACTGCAGAGTTGTGACAGTTCTCTGCATGCAGTTAATACAGGAATCTGAAACACCTCATCTCCTCTATCAGTGCCACCTGATTGCTCAGATAGCATGGCTTGTAAGAGCCGCTCTGTGTGTGAAACGCTCATATAAAGTAACTGCATGCAGCTATCAAACACCAGCTTTATAATTACCTAATATGAGAGTTTTACACACAGAGCAGCTCTTACAAGACGCGCTATCTGAACAATCTGAATCTATCAGTACCACCTGTCAGTGCTAATCAGTGCCACCTGTCAGTACCAATCAGTACCACCTGTCAGGGCCACCTGTCAGTGCCAATCAGAGCCGCCTGTCAGTGCCAATCATTGCCACCTGTCAGTGCCAATCAGTACCTCCTCATCAGTGCCAACCAATGCCACCTATCAGTGCCAATCAGTGCCACCTATCAGTGCCAACTAATGTCCCCATCAGTGCTGCCTATCAGTGCCCATCAGTGCTGCCTATCAGTGCCAGTCAGTGCTTCCAATGAGTGCTCATCAGTGCTGTCAATCAGTGCCACCTATCAGTGCCAAACCATGCCACCTATCAGTGGCACCTATCAGTGCCCAGGCACAGATAGGCTGCATATGACAATTGTATATAAAAATATAAATATTTTTTAAAAACTGTAATTTTCGGTTTCGGTTTTTGGCTAAGTGCATTTTCGGTTTCGGTACCAAAACTTCAATTGAGTGCACCACTAATCTAAATCCTTGTAACATACAGAGTTTCTCAGTCCTTTTGTTATTATCTCACAGTACCAGATACTGTAGCTAGGTCTGTGCTACTGTATGTGTGTAGTCGTCACCTTACTGTATATTAGTAGGTGAACCTGTTTATTGCAATAGAGCAGAGGTGTCAAATTTCCTCTGCATTTGATTATTACTGGTTTTAGTAATAACTTGAGACTGAAGTTGTGAAGGGCAAGTGCAGACCATCACAGAGCATACTCACTCCTGTAGCAGATGATGCAATTCCGAAAACGAGGGTCCCTCATCACTGGTATTATCCACAAGCGACTTTATTGGAGCCTGCTCAGACAGAACTAGATTCCGCCATGGTGTTCTGTCTGAGCAGTCTCCAATAAAGTTCCTTGTGGATGATACCAGCGTATGCAATCCTTTTCATCTGGCATAGAATAGTATTATTCTCATAATTCTAAGCAGATGTCAAGAACCCCCCACCAGGAGTCGAGGGTCCTGCGCCCTCCCTTACATGACAGTGCACTGCCTTTATGCTGCTGCTGGGAAGAAGCTGGGGGTGGTGCTTGTTGGTCGATTTATGTAGGATATTCTATATTTGTATACATACACACAGTTTTTTATAATATGTACATAGGTGTGTACTGTAGGCTATGATTTATGGTCTAACACAGCTGGCACGTATGTTGCATTTTACATATCAAACGGGCCAGAGGAGTTACTTGCAGGGGATTGTAAAATGTACATTTGTGTGATCAGACTTGAAGGGAAAAGTACAAAAAGTATTTATTTATGGTAATTACATTTGAGGGGGTATTCATGGAAAATAGTGGTTTGTTTACCTGGTAAACACTAATGTGAGGTTACTGCCAGTAAGACCTAACAGAAAACCCCCCACCAGTGTCAGACTAGTTTTTCAGGGGACAATTTGAGCTGGCAGTCATTCTGTCAGGACATGTGTCCTTGCTTGGGTCACCTGCTGGTGGCAGTGTTGTGTAGAAAACCAAATGGTGTAGTTCTGGTGGCCACCAGCGGGTGTCTCCCAGCAGATTGATCATATAGGACCTCCGGGATATGCAATTAGCATACCTTCAGCTGTTGCAAAACTACAAGTCCCATCATGCCTCTGGGTGTCATGCTTGTGGTTGTCGGAGTCTTGCTATGCCTCATAGGACTTGTAGTTCTGCAACATCTGGAGGTACACTAATTGCATATCCCTGATAGGTCGTTAGGCTGCACTTGATGGGTCTGCTGGGATTATATAAGCCTGCCTTGCACCCAGTCCCAGCGCTTCAGTATTTTCTCTGCAAGCCTGTCCTTGCCTGTGTCTGATCTATCCTGGTCCTGTATCCGTGATCCTGTATCCTGACCCTGTGACCTGATCCCTGGAACCTGCTCCCTGCTTCCTTACTCTCCTGCTCCCAGTTACTGGGCTCCCTGTTCCCCTGATCTCTTGTCCTCTATTTGCTTATATATGTGTTTCCTACTTTGTATTTAGTTAGATAGATAGTTAGGTGTCATTTTGGGGTTTTCTGTGTTCACTATCTTTTACTTGCTTGTTAATGTTTGCTGGTGTTTGGTGTTGGTAGTGTGTAATTTTCCTAATAAATGTATACATATTTTTACTTTAACATCTGGTCCTAATTCCTTTAAGTGCAGCCAACCGATCTGATCATCCCAGCTGGATGCCTGCATATGGTATCCCTGACACATTCTTTCTTTCTCCATGAAGATGAGGGCACAGGTCTAAATTATAGTCTAGGTCGAATGGGACTCTGAAGGCTACTATTCGTTGTAATATTTACTGTTGGATTTTGTCATCTGTTGCAAGTATTTTGTGAACTTTGTTCTGTCTGAAGCTTCAATAAATGCACCTCTCTGGAAGAACCAGGTTGCTGTTGGAAGAACTCACATTATAGTAATAATTAATAATCATCCTCATCCACCCACTACTACATCACTACAGTGCTGGTAGGCATATCAAATGGAAAATATTCAGGGCACCAAGATTATTCTAAAGAGACTGAAGAATTGCAGGCTGAACACAAAAAAGGCAATTCATGAACCTTCTGTGAGTCAAATAATCCAAAAAATTCAGTGCAGCGCAAAAAGTGTCTCTGAGTATAAATTATAATGTATTACAATGTCCTTTAAAAGTAGTTTCTTATGGAGAGTAAAGAACAAGTCCCACTGGTGAAACAAGGTGCAGTCCTATATACATGCAGGTGAGGGAACATGTGGATCCTGCCACCACAGACACTCTTAGCCTCTCACCTCATCCACTCGACCCGTGAGGGTCACACAGCATATATAGATTATCCCTGCAGTAGAATCATCTAATCCTGAATGGTTCAGTCAGG
This sequence comes from Glandirana rugosa, assembly GCA_018402905.1. NCBI lineage: Eukaryota > Metazoa > Chordata > Amphibia > Anura > Ranidae > Glandirana > Glandirana rugosa. Next base: position 749,872 of record BLSH010507885.1, read on the forward strand.
TCCCTCCAAACACCGTCCAGGGGAGATGCCACAGGAATTGCACGTGAAAGAATAATAAAACAAAATCTAGTGCTCTCCGTTTGTTAAAACCACTTGGTATTTATTAAACATAATGTTACTCACATTTTCCAACACCTCCACTGGTGTAAGTACATGCACGACTGGTATATAGGGCAGCGGTGTGAACTGGCAACTGGCGTGGCTTCCACCTCCGAGTGCTGGGAGGCAGAAAGTGCGGGTTCTGGTGAAGGACCAGAGGAGGGCTGGTGTCTGTAGAATTTTTTTTTGGGGGGGGGGGGGGTTGGGCGGCAAACATTATGCCATCAACACCCCAAGCCCCCAACACCCAACACCCCAGTCGGTCGGTCACACTTTCCCCATCGCAGCTTGCCATGCTCGGTGGCGGCCTCCCATTCCCCTGCTCTCCACAGGTCTCAGCAGTGACTTCCGTTTCCTCCCTCTTTCTCGGCAGCCAAACGTGAGTCTTCTCTTTTCGGCCAATGAAAAAATGGGTCTCATACCCACTTCTGATTCGCCAGATTGAGGATCAGTGTTACAACATTGAATATTCATTTGCTGTTGTAACACCTGGGTGGGCTCAGGTCCTGGATAGGGGGTGGCCGCGGCGGCCATGGATAGATTCATGCTATTTCACAGAGAGAGCCTAGTGTATGGCTCATCTCTAAGCCAGGGTACCGCCATAATGTTTGATTTTCACATGAACGTGTCCCAGCCTGGTCCCGGGCATGGATGAGCATGTACATGACAAAAGGTACCCCCACGTGCAGGGCGAGAAGGCCCCACCCGCATGTTCAATCAGGGAAAAACTGTATCCTACATTTTAAGGAATTTTATATTTAATTATCAACAGGTTCCAGACAGGCGTATATAATTCTATAGGTAAAGCAGAACCCACCTTTAAATAGAGAATGTTAGACTTGTGTAAGTCTGATTTAATTAGGCCTCATACGCACGGGTGTATCTTAAAAAATAAACAAAACGTTGGGCCCGACGTCAGGGAAAAAAATTGGCGTTTTTGGCGTTATGCATTGGCGTTAGTGAGCGTTAGTGAGCGTTTTTTTAAAAAAAATCAGCCCTCTGCTATTTTTCAACCTAAAAACGTCGGTGTCAAAAAACGCCGGTTAACACCGGTACGGCGTTAGTGGGCATTAGTGAGCATTTTGCGGCATCGGCGGCAAAAAACGCCAAAACATTACAGCCTCAGAACGCGCTGCCCGTGTGTTCTAGTTTCAGCTCACTAACGGCGACGCCCTCTACAGCTCAAAAACATCAGCGTTTTCATGGGGCCATTGACTAACATGGAGAGCTGCAAAAAACGCCAGACACCACCAGCGTCAAAAAACGTCCGTGTGTATGAGGCCTTTAAATTTGAAAACTCCAAATACAGGAAAACCTATGAGGGTGACAGAAACTTTTGATAATGCCAAAAAAGCCCTCATTCCTAATTCTATTTGACAGAATAAAATGAATGATTCTGTGTCTAGGGCAAATTGTGCTTCCATCTGCTGCAATTGAAATGAAGGTACTTTGACATGTACAAGGAGTGTGGTGTGCAGTGTAACAAATTCAAATGTCTGCAAGCTAGTAAAGACTTATCTGAAGTGACATTGTTCGACATCGGGGACAGATCCTATCAAAGAACGAGCACCTTGGGGTATAGAATGTATGATTGACTGAATATGGATTTTATTTAAATTTATGCTAAAGATGAAGCTGTTAACTAATACAGGTGGCAGCCAGGAAATCAGCCTGAGCAGGATGGAGAGAGAGAGAGAGAGAGAGAGAGAGAGAGAGAGAGAGAGAGAGAGAGAGAGAGAGAGAGAGAGAGAGAGAGAGAGAGAGAGAGAGAGAGAGAGAGAGAGAGAGGGATATCCATATTTTTGTATTGCTTTGCAGATTATGCTTCTGGTTTAGCAGTGTTAAACCTCGTACACACAGTGAGACGGTCGTACGACCGAACGGACCAAATCGTATGTTGGCTGATGTATCTTGCGTACTGACATGCACTAAGCAATCATATAACCAAGCCGAATGTAGTGACGTGTTACGAACGTAAAAAGAGGAAGTTCAGGTGAATGTGATTTGTGAATTAGGAACATAGGTTTACATGAACGGACACTTCTGGGCGTTCCTGACTTCTGAGCATGCGTGTTTTGCACAGTACAACTTGTTGGACCAACTTCTCTGTACACACGATACAACGGTCGTACGACCGCTTGTTGGTACAACCAAAGTTTTCTAGTTTGCTCATCCAACTTCTGTTGTACGACCGTCATACATCGGCTGTTCTAATCGCGCGTACTAATGGTCAGACGAACGTACAACGAACAACGAACGGCTTTACACACTGACTGGGGTTGATTTACTAAAGCTGGAGAGTGCAAAAAACAGTGCAGCTTTGCATGCTAGCCAATCAGCTTCTAACCTCAGCTTGTTCAATCAAGCTTTGACAATAAAACCTTGAAGCTGCAGAGCTGCACCAAATTTTGCACTTTCAAGCTTTAGTAAATCAACCCCATTGTGTCTGACTGCTCCATTTATTAGAATACAAGTCCACAGCACTGGTCAGATTATATTAGCACAACTGCTAATGGGTGTAACTAGAAACAGGTGAAATATGTGTGTCACATCAGAAATGATATCTTCATAAATAAAATAACCCAAAAACTGAAAATTGTATTAAATACTTACCATAATTTTCCTTTCCTGGTAATAATTCCATGGCAGCATACTACCACATATGCTGCCACGTCGGTTTCAGGAAATACATTACTAGCAAATAATATAGCAAAAATGTAAAATATTTAAAAAGGACAAAAATGTCACATAGAATTTCTAAAATGCTGCAATCTATACATATACTGGTTGGATTGATGAGAGATCAAGGCAGCACACCTGTTGTTAATATAGGACAATAATAATCATATACAGTAGATGGGAGTTTACAATTGTCAAAAAAACAACACTGAACAAGGTAAAAACATACTTTTTATTTAATAAATGAGAAATAAATTAAGTTTACATACATATAAATGGTTATGATAATGACATTGCATTGTACAGTTCGAAGCAATACCTCTCCCTATATCATTTTCTTAACATGAATTAGATGACGCAGGGCATACTAGTCCTGCTACATAGTACCACTCTAGTATAGCAATTGCTGTGTAAAGACTTCTCCAATACATAGAGTGAGGGTGTTGGATTCCAATGCATTTCCCAATCAGCTTTGTCTGGTCAAACAGACATAATCTCTGCTATCATATCATCAATAGTTATTATTCCAAGTGCAAACACAAGTTACATAGTACACATACAGTACTCAAATATCTAACTATTCACACAGACAGACATATTAGATTAAATTTACATTACATCCATTAAAGTGATTGTAAAGTCTAGTTTTTTCCTATAAAAATAACAAACATGTTATACTTACCTGCTCTGGTGCAGTGGATTTGCACAGAGGAGCCTGGATCCTCCTCTTCTCGGGTCCCTCTTCACTGCTCCTGGCCCCTCCCTCCTGTTGAGTGTCCCCATAGCAAGCAGCTTGCTATGGGGGCACCCAAGCCGAGTCACAGCTCCCTGTGTCCATTCAGAAATGGAGCCCTGCCCATTTCTGAATGGACAGCTGAGACACTCACGGACATTGCTGGAGAGAGACCTCAGGTAAGTGTTAGGGGGGCTGAGGGGTGCTGCTGCACACAGAAGGCTTTTTATCTTAATGCATAGAATGCATTAAGATTAAAAAAAACTTCTGCCATTACAACCACTTTAACCACTTCAGCCCCGGAAGGATTTCATACTTTAGGACTAGAGCACTTTTTGCGATTCGGCACTGCGTCGCTTTAACTGACAATTGCGCGGTCGTGCGACGTTGTACCCAAACTAAATTTGCGTCCTTTTTTTCCCACAAATAGAGCTTTCTTTTGGTGGTATTTGATCACCGCTGCATCATTTCTGATCGCCGCTATAAACAAAAGGAGAGCGACAATTTTGCAAAAAAACCCAAATTTCTTACTTTTTGCTAAAATACAAATCCAAAAAAAAAATATAAAAAAACATTTTTTCCAACGTTTTCGGACGATTTCATATTCTTCCTCATATTTGTGATAAAAAAAATCGCAATCTGCGTTTATTGATTGGTTTGCGCAAAAGTTGCCACGTTTACGGATGATGAGAATTCATTTCTGGGGTTTTTATTTTTTATTTATTTTTTACTAGTAATGGCGGCGATCTGCGATTTTTAGCGGTACTGCGATATTGCGGCGGACATGAAGGGGTTAACCTGGGGGGCCCTCTAAGGGTTAACTGTGTTCCCTGGGTGTGTTCTAACTGTATGTGGGCTGCCCTAGCAGGGGAAGGGGAATGATCACAGCTTCCGTGTAGAGGAAGGCTGTGATCACAGCCCTTCCCCCTCTCATAGAATGGAGATCCGTGTTTACATGCACGGACCTCCATTCTTTCACTGCGGGGGGGGGGATCGCGGGTAGCCAGCGGAGATCGAGTCCAACCCACCCGCTCCCTGGCCCCCCCGGACACAGTGAGCATGTGCACGATGTCGCAGCCGCCGTCATATGATGGCGGTTTGCGATATCGAACCACCTTGTCGCCGTCAACCTGCGGTTGGCGGTCGGCAAGTGGTTAAAGCTGGAGGTGCAGTGAACATTGCAAGCCCATAGCTAAAAACCCCTTCTCTGGTGTCGACCATATGAGCAGATATGAGATGGCTCAATCTAAAAAACATAAATATTCCTGGATGGTATATACTATATTACCAAAAATATTGGGATGCTTGCCTTTACAAGAACATGAACTTTGATGGCATCCCAGTCTTAGTCCGTAGGGTTCAATATTGAGTTGGCCCACCCTTTGCAGCTATAACAGCTTCAACTCTTCTGGGAAGGCTGTCCACAAGGTTTAGGAGTGTGTCTATGGGAATGTTTGACCATTCTTCTAGAAGTGCATTTGTGAAGTCAGGCACTGATGTTGGATGAGAAGGCCTGGCTTGCAGTGTCCACTCTAATTCATCCCAAAGGTTTTCTATCGGGTTCAGGTCAGGACTCTGTGCAGGCCAGTCAAGTTCCTCCACCCCAAACTCTCTCATCCATGTCTTTATGAACCTTGCTTTGTGCACTGGTCCAAATCATTTGGTGGAGGATGGATTATGGTGTGGGGTTGTTTTTCAGGGGTTGGGCTTAGCCCCTTAGTTCCAGTGAAGGGAACTCTTAAGGCATCAGCATACCAAGACATTTTGGACAATTTCATGCTCCCAACTTTGTGGGAACAGTTTGGGGATGGCCCCTTCCTGTTCCAACATGTCTACTCATCAGTGCAAAAAGCAAGGTCCATAAAGACATAGATGAGCAAGTTTGGGGTGGAGGAACTTGACTGGTGACAAGGCTGCTTCTCTATAAATACAGTACAGTAACTGAACGTTATCAGCCTAGGACAGGAGGTGTGTTACTGACAGGATCATTAGGTGAAAATAAAAGGAAAAAAACGTAAAAAGAAGAATAATGCAGCCATCACATCTAAGGACTGGTGAGCTGCAATATATCACATTTTTTGTTTTTAGGCTTAGATGCAATTTAACTAAACATAGGGGATATAATGAATTGGCCTGACTGGAAGGCAACTAGCATTTTCAGGACAAGTCAGCAATGGCAATCAGTGCATGTTTCCTTGAAACATAAATGGAATGTTTATGAGAGTGATTGTTAGTTAGAACATATTTTGGAACAAGAATAATCATATAGATCAAACTTTATATGTACCAAAAAGCAACACTGAACAAGTTAAAAGCATACAGTGGCTAAATGGTTAGCACTTTGCCTAGCAACATTATGGTTGTTGGTTTGAATCCCAACAGTACTACCTGCCTGGAGTTTGCATGTTCTCCCTGTGCCTGTATGGGTTTCCTCCCACACCTCAAAAACATGCTGGTAGGTTAATTGGCTTCTGTCCAAATTGGTCCTGGTATGTGTATGAATGAATCCTTGATTGTAAGCTCCTTTATGGCAGGGATTGATGTGAATGTATAATATACAAGTGTGTTAAGACTACAGAAATCCTCCCTTTCTCCTCATCTCCTAAATATAGGGGGAGATCTTCTGCAACCCCCAGAAAGAACTCAGGCGGGACTTATAACATTAAGATTTTTATGCAGAATTGTGAGCTCATTACTTGAAGTAAGGAAGATATCTGCCAGGAGAAAAAGGTGTTTTTTCTGTATTTGCAGTGTTAAAAAAAAAGCATAGTAAATAGTGCATGTATTGCAGAGATGTACTCAATGTTTTTTTATTTTTTTTTAATCATGCCCAGACATACATTTTAATGCTTTATGACAGCTATGAAAATCAGCGGTTCTAAATTCTGACTTCACTTGCTGCATGCTTTTTCTAGAGCAGCAATTGCAAATTACTATGGTAGCAATGGTAGCATACTTCTTTCTCCCAGCTGAGTTATCCTTTAACAAGTGATATACCAATAGAGCAGATGTAAAAAAAAAAATAAGGCTATCGTAATAGCCAACCAAAAAGTACTGGAATAACAAAAAAAACAAAACAAAGATACCAATGTATTAAAAGAGAAGTATGGGTTCAAAAAAAAAATACATTTACTCACCTAGGTGGATGCACTGCTCCTCCAGCTCTCACTGGCACGCCAGGCTGTGCAGGGAGGAGGAGCGGCTGGCTCAGGCTCTCAATGACTCATCAGGCTGCATTGATGGGCACAGGTGAGGCTGCATTGATGGACACAGGTGAGGCTGCATTGATAGGCACAGTGGAGGCTGCATTGATAGGCACAGTGGAGGCTGCATTAATGGGCACGGGTGAGCCTGCATTGATGGGCACTGGTGAGACTGCACTGATGGGCACAGGTGAGGCTGCATTGATGGGCACCGGTAAGGCAGAATTGATGGGCACTGGCGAGGCTGCATTGATGGACACTGGCGAGGCTGCATTGATGAGCACAGGTGAGGCTGCATTGATGGGCACAGGTGAGGCTGCATTGATGAGTAAAGGTCATGCTGCATTGATGGGCACTGGTTATGCTGCATTGATGGGCACAGGTGAGGCTGCATTGATGGGCATAGGTCAGACTGCATTGATGAGCACAGGTGAGGCTACATCGATGGGCACTGGTAAGGCTGCATTATTGCCCACAGAGGAGGCTGCATTAATGGGCATGGGTGAGCCTGCATTGATGGGCACTGGTGAGGCTGCACTGATGAGCACAAGCGAGGCTGCATTGATGGGCACAGGCAAGGCAGAATTGATGGGCACTGGCGAGGCTGCATTAATGGGCACTGGCGAGACTGCATTGATGAGTATAGGTCACGCTGCATTGATGGGCATTGGTCACGCTGCATTGATGGGCACAGGTGAGGCTGCATTGATGGGCATAGGTCAGGCTGCAATGATGGGCATAGGTCAGGCTGCATTGATGGGCACTGGTCACGCTACATTGACAGGCACTGGTCAGGCTGCATTGATGGGCACTGGTCAGGCTGCATTGATGGCCACTGGTCAGGCTACATGGATGGGCACAGCTGAGGCTGCATTGATGGGCACTGGTGAGCCTACATCGATGGGCACTGGTGAGGCTGCATTAATGGGCACTGGTGAGGCTGCATTGATGGGAACAGGTGAGGCTGCATTGATGGGCACATGTGATGCTGCATTGATGAGCACAGGTCATGCTGCATTGATGGGCACTGGTCACGCTGCATTGATGGGCATAGGCCAGGCTGCATTAATGAGCACAGGTGAGGCTGCATTGATGGGCACTGGTCATGCTGCATTGATAGGCACTGGTCACGCTGCATTGATAGGCACTGGTCAGGCTGCATTGATAGGCTCAGGTGAGGCTGCATTGATGGGCACAGGTGAGGCTACAACGATGGGCACTGGCGAGGCTGCATTAATGAACACCTGTGAGGCTGCATTGATGGGCACTGGTGAGGCTGCATTAATGGGCACTGATGAGGCTGCATTAATGGGCACTGGTGAGGCTGCATTGATGGGCACAGGCGAGGCTGCATTGATGGGCACAGTTGAGGCTGCATTGATGGGCACATGTGAGGCTGCATTGATGAGCACAGGTCACGCTGCATTGATGGGCACAGGTGAGGCTGCATTGATGGGCATAGGTCAGGCTGCATTAATGAGCACAGGTGAGGCTGCATTGATAGGCACTGGTCCTGCTGCATTGATAGGCACTGGTCACGCTGCATTGATGGGCACTGGTCAGGCTGCATTGATGGGCTCAGGTGAGGCTGCATTGATGAGCACAGGTGAGGCTACATTGATGGGCACAGGTGAGGCTACATTGATGGGCACAGGTGAGGCTTCATTGATGGGCACAGGTGAGGCTGCATTGATGCGCAGTGATGAGGTTGCATTGGTAGGCACTGGTGAGGCTACATTGATGGGCACTGATGAGGCAGCATTGATGGGCATTGGTGAGGTTGCATTGATGGGCACTGGTGAGGCTACACTGATAGGCACTGATAAAGTTATTGTTAATATTTATTTTTGTAATGTAATTCTGTATAAAACATTTGGGTGTCATTTCATGAGATAAGTGATGAGAGCGTGTTTAGGGGCGAAATTAGGGGCGGGGTTGGGTGGGGCAACTTGTGGCGCGTAACCCTTAAGGCCTGGCTAGTAGCTCAGGACTTGAAATTTTGAGCCCTGCTTTAACCTCCCTGGCGGTAATCCCGAGTGTGGCTCGGGATGGAATTTCAGTACCATTAGCAGTAACCCCGAGCCACACTCGGGATTGCATTGCTGGATCCAGGCTGGGTTACTCACCTTGTCCCCTGGATCCAGCGATGTCCTCCCGCGGTGTCAGCGTGTCTGTCCCTCTGCCGATGCCTCTGTGTGCCGGGCTCCGTTCCCTGCGAGCGTCGCGTCGCACGGGGACGGAGACTGGTGGGAAATTCAAATAGTGAAACACACAGCAAACATACAGTACACTGTAATCTTACAGATTACATTGCTGTATGAAATAATTTCACATCCCCTTTGTCCCTAGTGGTTTGCCAAGAGCCCTGCATGAACTTTTATATTATTTATGTCATTCTTTCTGCCTGGAAACATGAGAATGTCCATAGCAACCAAAAAGTGTCCCTTTACGTCAAAAGTGTTTTTTTTTTATCAGCTAGAAAACACCGATAGTAAATAAGAATGATTTGCAGAATTGAGTAATACTGATTTTTGGGGAAATTTATCATCAGACACTGAAAGTGACGACAGCGACAATTCTGCAACTGAGCAAATTTCAGTGTTTTTGGTTTGATTCCATTATTGAATACATTTTATTACTATTACGTTATTATTTCTGATAATTATTTATAGTTATTTATTATATTATAAGTTATGATTTCATGTTTCAAACTTTTTCATACCCGGGATGTCTACTAGACTCTTGTTTGGACAGATTTAAGTGAGTTATTGCTAAGAATTACAGGCCTACAATATAAAATGCCAAATTTCCATGCAAAATAATGTACCGCTTTCAGCACCAAAAATCTGAAATAATCATACCGCCAGGGAGGTTAAGGAGTACCAAAGCGGTCACTTAAAATTGGCTTCTTTTTTTCCTCACCCAATGAAATTTCAATGGGATCTCAATATTTACAAATTTGAAGCAGTTTTATATACTAAATATATGATAATCCTTGGAAAAATTGCCTAGTTAGTCAAGAAACGGGTGCCACTACAATTGTATGTTCTTTTTGAAGTTCAAGATATTTTCATAGCTGTAACAACTGATGCTAACATCTAAGCCCCCACCCCATCTCTTTAATCTCCATCTCAAAGGCAATTTCTCTTGAGATACAGAACACAAATTGCTCTTGAAGCAATCATATACAGTGTACCAAACTCTATATACAGTATATTAATTTCATGCAAGTGTATTTTCCAAATGCATAATCACTGAGTGGCTGGAGAGTTCTGGGTCCCTCAGTAATTTTATGGTCTACTATAGCTATGCCCTTATTCTCACGTACCAACCACTCCAGGCTTGGTCTGGTTCTCAATCCTAGAACAGAACCTAATAGCTTTGATATGTTTTGATAACATGCAATGGACAGTCTGTGTGTTCTTGTGTGAGTTGACGTTTAAAAAGAAGATGGTTTAAGTGACAGTTCAGGTCTGCATTAACTTTCTTGCTGCATGGCCATATTGGCTAATTTTACAGCTGTTAGGTCTGAGATTGTCTCTCCACCAGTTCACGCTGCCATACACTGGATGATTGTTAGACATATGAAAGTTAATATACCCAAATTGTATTACCAGTTTAGCGGGATGGATAGATGCTGGTGTGTTTTTTCCTTGTCCTGACTGTCACTTGGGTGAGTGGTTTCTAACAGTCATATGCTGCAATTTAAAATGATGCTTTTCAATTTATTTATGCAAGCAAAATAGATATACCTGCTTATTGAGTCAGTAATAATGCAAATGATTCAGTAAGCTGCATTTACACAGTTCATTTCACTCCACCTTTTTCTCTGTTTGGCATTCTATTTCTGTAATGGCAGGAGCTAATTGCATCGAACATATAGGAATAATTGCTCTTCCATAAATATTGGGCAGAACTTTCAGTTGTCTTGCATCATTCACATAAAAGTATGCTAGAAGTTTGTCCAAATCATTCCTTCCTCCATCTATTGCAAGTTGCATATTATGAGTCATGACACCCAGTGGTTTTCTATAGTCATTAGACCAGCTCTAAGATCACTATTTGCAATCAGGCTGTGTGTAGAAGACATGAACATCACTGAGTCTTAGGTCAGTTCAAGTAATTTCAATTAAGCTCAAAATGCAAAGCAAGGAAAATGCCTTTTGGGGTTCTTTCAAACGGGTGGTAAATCTTACTACCCTTTGAAAAGTGATACTGTGAAACAATGTAAATACCAATTTTTTCACTTGTTCAGAGCGGTCTCGTGCTTGCACAGCTCTGTGCTGACCATCTAGGCTCATGTGGAAGAAGGAATACATTGGACATACTATACTAAGCTCTACAAGTCTAAGAGACCAGTGCATCTGAGAAAATTCACCCTGTCTGCTCCCCCCCTTGTTCATACTGCCCACCTGTTAGCTGATTGGCAGACATGCTTACCAGCTCTGAATGGATGGGCAATACGGCTGTCTCTGGCATTACACACTGAAGCTGACCATACCTAGTAAGCCTTTTTGATTGTTTGATTTTTTAACAATAGTGATAAGTTAGGCAGACTATGGCAAAATTTTAGTTTATGTGGCAAAAAGTTATAGCATTTGTACTGCTGATCTAAAAAGTGTGCTAGGCTCATTGCAATATTGATTTTTAAAACAAAGGTGCCGTTGTCCTTTAAAGAAAATATGTACCAAGAAAATGTGGGGGCTGCCATGATTAACCTCCACTTTTGAAAAAGCTACCGTATTTTTTGCACCACAAGACACACTTTTTTTCCCCCAAAAAATGGGCGAAAGTGTCCCTGCGTCTTATGGTGCGAATACTGCAAAACAACCCCCCCCCCCCGTCACCGCTGGGAGCCCGCATAACACTGCGGGCTCCCGGACACCATAGAGCGCCACTGAGTTGCTTCTCACATAGTGAGAAGACAGAGCAGCCCCAGCGGCCGAATGAAGTACTGCCGCCGCAGATGCTTGGGCTGCACCATCTTCTATCCCAATGGGGTCTGGCTGCAAAGTGGAGCTCCATCAGGCGCATGTGTGATGACATCATCACAGCACAGTTTTGCCGGGAGATTTGAATCTCCCTGTCAGCTCTGTGTCAGGCTGCATTTCATGGACACAGGTATGGCTGTATTTCATTGGCACTGGCATATGCTGTATTTCATTGGCACTGGTATATTGCTGCATGTCATGGACACAGGTATGGCTGTATTTGATTGGCACTGGTATATAGCTGCATTTCATGGACTCTGGTATATGACTGTATTTCATGGACAATGGTATATGGCTACACTGGTAAATATTTTAGTACACCATTTGGTTCAGAATATTTTTTTTCTTGTTTTCCTCCTCTAAAACCTAGGTGTGTCTTATGGTCATGTGCGTCTTATGGTGCGAAAAATAGGGTAACTGTTTGGCTATTGTGGTTATTAATGGTCTTCTGCACTTTCTGAATCACTGACCTGGAGCAAGTACGCAGATCAGAAGTTATAACTTCTTTCTGATGTTAGTGCTGCATGCTTGCTGCAAAATTATTTAAGCTGAACCCCTCTCAGTGAAGTCCATGGTAGCTCTGATAGCACAGGTGAACAGCTGCAGTGATCTAAGGTCCAAGTAAAAAGGGCCCCCCCACTGAAAATGGAATTCTCTGGTAGCAGTTAGGGAGATGCTCCCCACAGTTGCTAGGTCTTCTGGGAAAGCTGTCTGCTTTTAGATTCTGGCTACACACTGGCTCTGACAGTGGAGGGCCTCTTGCCTGGCTGAAGATCAAAGACCACTCATGGAGGCTGTCAAGATTACCCTCCCTTTTTGAAAATGTCAGATGTTTGGCTCTTGAGGTTATCCATTGTTTTCTTTTTTTGTTTACAAACTTATTATTTGGTACAAACAAAAGGAAAAGTACAAAATATATAATTTGTCCATATGTGAGAGGAGATATCAGATACATATATAAAATTTCAGATGATGAGTACATGAGGTTAGAAAAGCATACATATACCTTAATTAAGTCATGACAATAATATATACAGTAACATGCACGTCTGGTAGAACATCCGCATAATCATTTAAATCTGAAAGGAAATAACCTTACTTATAAAAAAAGAGTTTTGGAATGATTAAACCAATGGTCCCATTTTTGATTAAATAAATTAATGGTGTTATGTAGTGTGTGAAATATTTTTTCCATATAAATTATGTTGTATATTCTACCTTTTAATTGAGCCAGAGGAACTGTGGGAGATTTCCAATGATATGCGATTAGCCAATGTATTGAGACACAGATAGTGTGAATAAGACTTTGATGGTGAATTGTTAATGATGGGATCTGGGTGAAAGGAAATAGGGAGGTTAAAGTGAATTATATTATCCGAGATTTTAGAAGCAAATTGTTCTAAAAGTGCCCACAAATGGGAAATTTTGGGGCATTCCCAAAAAATATGGGAGAATGTGCCAAGGATAGCACACTCTCTAAAACAGTTTTCTGGTGCTGTAGGAAAAATGTGTAGTTTTGCGGGAGTGTAGTACCACCTTGTGAGCAGTTTAACTACAGTTTCTCTAATTGTAATGGATTTTGTACATCTGCGTAGATTCCTGATATAATCTTCCCAATTTTCTAGGGATAATAATACATTACATTCAGCTTCCCATTTGGTCATATATGAGAACTTCTCTTGAGCGTAAAAAATATAATATTTGAATAAATTTCTGAAATTAAGCCTGCTTTTCTGTGAGATTTAAGGCAAATGTTTTCGTAAAATGTGTTATTTGTGGTCTCAAAGTGTGGATTAAAAAAGTCTCTGATTTGTAGAAATCTTCTGAGTTCATGGTTAGGAGTTTGGTATATAACTTCCGGTTCCGGCGCCTCATGGAGTAGCTGCCTTTCTCCTCAGCTCCCGCAGCAAGCCCAAGAATCTGCCTTAAAATCCCTTCCGTGGGCTCCCTCCGTGAATCCAGACGAAAAATCGGGCATCTAAAAGCACCGGGTACAGTTCTATGGACCGATTCGTGGAAAAGAACAGTTCCCGTTCTTCCACGGCGAATCGAGGCCTGGAGGCGGGCGTTCGTTCGGACACGCCGGTACGTTCGTTGGCCACTTCTTGCAACGAACCTTCGGACCCGGCCACGCGGCCGGAAACTTCAGGCCTAACAGCACACGGTGAGATGGAAGTGAGTGCGACACCCTCCCAGTCCCCCCCTCCATGTAACTGCGACACGGAAAAGATAGCCAAGGCCGTGGCGGCCCTACTGGCCCCCACCATAGCCAGCTCGGTGGAACAAGCAGTACAAGCAGGCCTACGTAACTTCCACAAAGAGTTGAAAGCACACGCAGAGAGACTGAATGAGGTGGAGCATCGCATCTCTAACCTAGAGGATGAGGCCTACCAAGCCCACAAATCGGACCAAGACCAAGACAAACAAATTAAATGGATGGCTGAGAAGCTGGAAGACCTGGAAAATAGATCCAGAAGGTCCAACCTCAGGTTTATAGGCGTCCCAGAAGCCCTCTCACCCGCGGCTCTGATGCACTTTTGTGGCGTAAGGATACCCGAGGCACTCGGACTCCCTAGGCCCTGCGTAGTAGAGCGAGCGCATCGACTTGGTGCACCGAAATCTGATCGGAACGCTCCCAGGCCTATCATCGCAAAATATTTAAACTATGCTGAAAAGCAGGAGATCCTCCAGAAATACCGCCAGATGAAATCCCTGCGCATAGAAGGCAACAGCATCCTTATCTTTGCCGACTACTCCGCAGATGTCGCGAAGAAAAGAAAAGCATTCCAACCAATATGCGCGGAGCTCTACAAGCGCAATATAAAATTCACCCTGGCATTCCCGGCCACGTTGCGCATGAAGGCCCCTAATGGAGATCAATTGTCCTTTCAAGACCCAGCTGAAGCAGACGGGTACCTTCGCTCTCTCCGCCAAGATTCTTACGCCAGAGCTGCTTCTAAAGACCCATCAACAGCACGAGCCTCCGATCACAGAAGCCCCCGCAAGGATCACCCCAAGCGATTTAAGCCGACGGGCGACCAGGCTTCGGAGTACATGGACTAAGCTTTTCCTCCCCTCGGTTTTTACCTTGTCCCCGACACGGTGGATGACTGGTTAACCACCAAAGCTTGGACATCCTGCACTCTTCACCACCGGATAAACTTTCTCTTTCCACCACCGGTCAGATCCACTGACTCCACGGAGTCTGGTTAAAAAGCCTTCATCCCCATCGCTCCCACGGACAAACTTTCCTATCCCCTCTCACAGGGCTCCTGCTACAGGGAACTGTATCGATGCAGTGAGTACATGTGGAAAAAAAGGAAGTCCCCCACGATGTTATGGTATTTTGTGTTACCCTTAATGTTCAATTCTTGTACCTTTATGTTTGTAATAAGGTTGTGTACATGCTACTATCCTGTTCTTCAGTCACCATACAATGCCAACATTACACTTAAGATCACTCTGATGATCTCCCAAACCCTACCCACTCTCTCACGCTCACCAGTTCTCACCAGTTCGTACTTATCCTCCTTCACAAAACCACGATCCCATCTTTATGAGAATAGTCTCCTGGAACATAAAAGGACTTAGGTCACCAATAAAGCGAGCTAAAATCCTGAGGCACCTCAAGAGGTTGCGGGCTGATATTGCCCTACTCCAGGAATCACATCTCCCCAAATCTGACTTTCACCGCATGAAAAAATTCTGGGTGGGCACGGTGGAAGGCTCGGAAGCCATGGGTCACAAAGGAGGGGTTTTGATTCTAATCCGCAAAAACACACAACATGAAATCATCTCGGTAGACACCGACTCTCAGGGTCGTTTCATAACGGTCAAACTCAGATGGGGTGATAAAACTCTCCTGATTTCAAACATCTATGCTCCAAATAGTCCAACCAAGCAATGTTTTACATCCCTAGTATCCCATCTCTTAAAATACCCCGATCTCCCTCACATCATTTTAGGTGACTTCAATTGCCCCATGCATAACACCGTAGACAGGTCCCATTCCAAGGTTCCGCTATCAGACCACAACCCCTCAGAACAAACCATCCTAGCTTCAACTATGGAATCCCTCGGTCTACAAGACCTATGGAGACTCCAACATCCCACAGACAGGGAATTTACTTTCTTCTCTGCACCCCACAGGGTCAGCACGAGGATCGACTATATATTTGGCTCAGAGTCCTGCATCCCTTTATTAGAGGATTCCAAAATAGAGGAGTTTGGTATTTTGTTTTAAGTGAGGCGAATGATATGAAATTAGAATTTTCTATGAATTTTGCTAAGATAGTGAGATTATTATCAGTCCACCATGAAAAGTTTTCCCAATCCTCCAAACTGGGTTGAAAGTTGGGATCACCAATAAAGGAGGCGTAGGGGGTGAAGGGGGAAATAAGGTAATATTTTTTGGGAAATTGGTTCCATAGTTGATAAGCGTGAAGAACCAGGAGATTACTTGATTTGAGGGATTTAGTTGATATTGTGTTTCCCCATACTAGTCCTGAGAGGAAATCAGGGAGATAGAATTTTTTTGAAATATAATCTATGGGACTTTAGAGTCCTGAATATGCCATTGTGCCATTTGTGCCCACCTGGCTGATAGATAATAGGACCAAAGATCTGGCAGGCCTAGTCCTCCACTTTTTTATGGACCATATAAAACTTTTTTCGGTAGACATGGGTGTGTATCTGACCATATAAATTTATTGATATCTGATTGAAATTTGGTGATTAACGTTTTGTTTATCTTAATTGGGAGTGCTCGAAATAAATATAGAATTTTGGGTAAAAATTATCATTTTAATTGCTGTAATTTTGCCTAAAAAAGAGATATGAAAGGTTTTCCAAATTTTTAGGGAATCTCATAATTTTCGGATTAATGGAAGATCATTTTTGGAAGTCATATCATCCCAGTCTGGGGTAAGATAAATTCCCAAGTATGGGAGTGAATCGTATGTGCAGGTAAATTTAAAGGAGGTGCGGATGGATTCCAATATCTATTGCTTTCAATACGTTTTGCGTCCTGATCTGGTATGTGGATCAGGAGTGAAATTTTTTTTCTTACTTGTCTCAAAAGTAATTAAAGGAGAAGTTTAGTAGTAACTGTTTTGGCTGTACTTCTCCTATGGCTCATAGGAGTGCAGTTTGTTCTGCTAAAGTCCACTGTTGGCTGACATCACAGAGCCGGTCCAGTCACTGAAAAGGTCCCAACCATATGGTAGAGACCCACCCAGATGCCTGGACTGGCAGCTGGCTCAACCTCTTAGTGAGCCACTGAGATTCTGAGCCAGCCATTCCCGCCCCTCCACAGTCTGGCGCTTCAGTGAGCACTGGAAGGGCACAACAGAGAGCTGATGACTGACAGTCACCAGCTCTCTGCAGCCTGACAACCAAGAGCTGAGCAATCAGCTGTGTTTGATCGCTCAGTTCTCAGTCTTAGACCTGGCAGGGGAAAGATGCAGCATGGGACCGATGCTGCATCCACCTAGGTGAGTATAATTTTTTTAATCCCAAATCTCTCTTTTAGCCCAGAGACAACTGGGCTACTGAGCCTTAAAGGGAGGTCAGCAACTACAGCCCCCACATTTCTTTTAGTACATGTTTCTTTTATCATCAATAGTAGTAGGAAGAAAAATAGAATTCAGCTTTATTATATATTACTAGCTATTTTACTCCCACAATCTGGTAAAAATGTTAAAAGCGCAAGTTCACCTTTTCAAAAAAAAAAAAAGTAAAGGTGAACTAACACTGTACACCCTCCCCACCACCTGAAATGATCTGAGGACTTGAAATCCCCACTTTTCTCCTTTTTCTCCCTGTAGTTTTCAGGACAGATCAGAGCGATTGTGATTGGTCAGCACAAGCACAGAGCATCATAAGGTACGGTGAGTACAGTGGGACGTGGAGGGTGTGGGGAGGGTGTATGATGTTACTCCACCTTTTCATTTTTTTCGAAAAAGGTGAACTGATCCTTTCAGATGAGCCAATTGGAAAATTATGTAGGTATTAAAAATAGGACTATACAGTATATACCATCATTGTTCGGGGCTCTCAGGCTTTTAAAGACATTTACATAGAGTGAATTATAATGCTGCAGATCTATTCATAATTGTTTATCTTATAACTGTGACTTGGATAGATTAGTATACTATAAATGAAAATGCTGCTTGCTTTTTGGTCAATATCACTTTGCCTTCTCTTCGCTCTGTACAGCTTGCAGTGTAGAGTTTATCAATCAGGGTAGCAGAGTGCAGACCACTCACATCTCTTTTCTTTGCATCTGTCTAGTGGGGAGTATGAGATGTCTCCAGAAGAATATGCTACTGGAAAGCTTCTGTAGAACTACAAGCCCTTATTTAAATCTTCTATTAGGATGCTTATGTATTCATAGTCTAAGCATGCAGTTTACCCAACAGATGTTATTACACAATCCTTGCTATGTTGCTCTTGTGATGTCCTAGTATGTTATAGTAATCCAGAGCTGTACCACTTTATTGAGCTGTCCAATTTGCTGCACATCAAATTCTCCCAATGTCACCTTGATTCCTAAAGCAACTGGCTAAGTGCAAGACTTAAGTATATCATTTGTTCTTTTCTGGGTAAACATTTTATTGACAGCAGCGATTCATCACTAAGGTATCATATAGGAATCAGCCTATTAAATCACTGACGCCACATCAATGCTGATTGCACGTAATTAATTAGGTACTGGAGGAATTGTATGTGGCTGATTTGGAGCTCTTGTAATTTACATTAGCACAGGATGATTCTGAAGGTCACACAATGACATTATATAGACATGATTAGCGTTCCATGTGAATTATAGGAGTTAGCAGAAAACTGGATGCTCATTGGCTACCAGTCTCAGCAGCACCAGTTCCATGTTTCTAGCAATAGGATCTTAAGAGAATAGGCAATCATCTGCATGATCAGAACGGGAGTTATTGTAATTGTAAGTTTACTAAACAAGTGCAATGTTGGAAGCAATAAAACAAAACAGGTTCAGGATAGCAAAGAGCATGCATATACTGCAAAATAATACAAAACAGATTATGAAAACGGCACAGACATGGACTCTTTATAGCATTGTCTCTGTGGTTCAAACAGTGTAACATGTGGCTGCATAGCATAGTCTCTATAACAGAGAATCTGAATATTACTATTTCAGTAAAACAGTTACTTGTAATTATGTTCATAAGATGAATCCCTCCCCGTGATGTCCAGAGTAGCTCTGGTAACACAGGTGAACAGCTGGAGTGACCTATGACCTAAGCACAATGGGGCACCCCGCTGGTGCTGGAATACTCTGGTAGCAACCAGGAAGGTGCTCTCCATAGTAGCTGGGTCTTTTGGAGAAGCTGTGTGCTATTAGGTTCTGACCCAGCTGTCCACACACTGGTTCTGACAATCACTTGGCTGCAGATCACTTGCCCAGCTACCTTTGCTTCATCAGGTGTGGCCTCTCGTAGAAGCTGAGGAACTTATCTTTCCTGGGCATGTCCATGAGCCCAGGTATTTTTGGGAAATGGAATTAAAGGGGCCTGCATTTGCATTTGAGCATGATGAGTAAATGGGCACTTCCTAGGAAGAAATGCAAGGGTAGCAAACATGATGATTCAGCAAGACCACCAGCTGTAACAATAGGGGATTATGTGAAAGTATGAAGAAATAGCAGCCATCATGGCTTAGCATGTTTGTTCTCCAACAGCACAGCAATGTATCTACCTTTCATCCCGTAGACCTACAGTCAAGGTTCTCCACAAGGATTGAAAGCCCACATAAATGAACCTCTAATTCCCAGTTTCCAATGCCTCTTGCTTGTTTAGTGCTTTAAAAATTGCTACACTTTAAATAAGGTATCTCAAGACTAGAAATAATACAACACAGGAAAAAGAAAAAGGGGTGTTGTATAGAACAGTGAAATTAATTATTTCAATATGAGGGTTTTGTATAGAGGTCAATGTGCCATTGAAGGACATGCATGTACTTGAATGTCAAGAAAATCAACAGAATTATAACCCATGCACTGTATGTGATACATGTCTATCTTGTATGTATTTATCATTAAATATGTATAGAATGTATTGAACTATTGACCGTCACACCATTTATATAGTTAGAAAAATCAGATGAGATGGCATAAGATAAAATGAAGAACTGCTTAAATTGTGATGAGACACAATCTTTCCTGTGATCATGTTTGGAAAATCGTTGTGCCATATATGCCAAATGGTGTGTCTGATCGAGCTGTGATATAATGCATCTGTTCTGTTGTGTTTAAATATGTGTTGGTGGTTCCCTCACAATCTGTACTTGTTTATTTTTGAATTTCCTACTTGGTGTTTATGTTCTACAGCCTCCTCTCTTCCCACCAGCATACTTCTCTGAACACTGACAACGTCTGTCTGATGACACATTCGTTAGATGCCCGCATACTCCCAAACATAAAGTAATAACACAAATTATATTTTTCTCAAAGAAAGGCAGACATAATATCATATATTGAATGGAAAAACGATTGTAGGCACAAGGATAGAGGTATACCTAGGTGCCTGAGTTTAGATGAGGTCCAAGGGGTAGTGCCAGGGTCCTAAAAGACAAGGGCGCTTCTAGATGAAAAATGTCAGTGTGTGTGTAGTGGACCATATTTAAAGGGTGGGTAGGGGCAAAGTCAGCATGGTTTAAAAGGAAACACAGGTGGAAATGTAAAAGGCATCTTATGGCTCAGGGCACATTGTACATTGTGCTTTTATTTTTATTTATTTTTTAATCTTTTTTTTATTGAGTTTCACAATACTGGCAGTGTGCATACAGTTCAGGAAAAACCATGAAGCCCGAATTTAAAAGTACAAAAAATACAAAAAAGATACAGTTGATTCATATAGTGCATGGCTCAAACACAGATTGTAAAGGGAATCAAAAATAATTATGCCCACCAGGAGATTAACTCAGGGACTTTTGTTAAAGGAGCAGCCCAGTAACCTAAGAGTCCGTCGATGTGGCTGTGGATTAGTTATCTAGTCAACATGACCAGGGTTTTCAAAACATTTTTGGACACCTTTGATTGCAGTATGTTTCTTTGTGTAACGGTAAGTTACAGTTCACCAGCTGCATCCAAAACTGGACAGTAAGGGGAAGATTTTTTCCAACACATAGTGATAGCCTTCCTGGCATAACAAAAGGAGGCTTGAAAGGGTTTTCGCCATTACTGTATTGGCCAGCTCCTCTACTAGGCCTAACAAGCAATGCCTTGGTGTATAATTAATCTGTAATTGAGTTGTGGAGGCGATAACATCTAGCATATTTTTCCAGTAGGAAACGGTTGCTGGGCATGTCCAGAAGATATGAAAAAAATCTCCAGTCGGGTACATGCACCTCCAGTAGCTTGATCCTGGTTCATTCTGTGGAGCCCATATGGAGTGAAATATGGTGCACACTAGGTGGGTGAAGGGGATGTCCCATATCTCGGACCAGTCATACTCATCGGATTTAGGGACATCAGATCTCCATTTCTGCTATAGTGAGGATAGTTCAGGAATGTCTGCCATAATAAGATATTGGTACAATACTGAGGTAGGTTTTTCCATGGCAGGCACTTGGAGCATGGATTTGAGTTCTGAATAAGAAAAGTTCACCTGATGACCTGGAAATTGACCACTGAAGGTTTGGGAAACCTGTAGAACAAAGATGGTAATGGGATGGTGAATTAAACTAAGAGCGAAGAGTACTAAAGGGAAGAAGGCAAGGTTCCCCGACTATGTAATTGAGTTACAAAAATCAAAAAGACTGCACTTTGCAAAGTCTGGTTGCTCCAGAGCTTAGTAAATGAGCAGAAACTCTGCTGACTTCCATCATCCAATCATGTGCAAGAAAAAATGTTGTTGTTTTTTTATTCTCCTTGCATATGATCGGGTACTCTGCAAAGTGAAGCCTTACCTCATTTACAAAGCTCTGGAGCAACTGCACTTGCAGAGGGCAACTGCTCTTTGTAAAGTGCACAGTCTATTTGCCTTTAGTAAATCAACCCCTATGTGTATGTTTCAGCTTTTTAATCTTAAACTTGGCCCATGCAAGGGGGTCAGGAAGTGCATAAAAGTAGGGGAGAGAGAGAAATTAAGCCATAACAGGGACAGGGTGTGGGGAGATAAAGAGGTAGGTGGGAGGTAGGGGCGTATCATGAAATTAGTGGGCCCGTGTACAAGCCCACACGCTCCGATAATCCCCGGATGTCAACCAGGGACAGATCATCCTTACGTGCAGTGTTTGTCAGAGCACTGTGGGCCCCCCCACCCCTCGGGGCCCATGTTCAGTGAACACCCTGCACCCATGGATGATACGCCACTGGTGGGAGGGCTTCTAATGGAAGACCCATCCTCCAGGCTTTCAGAGTGGTTTGCATGCAGATTGTGAATTTGGTAACAAAAAGAAAAGAGGTAGTTGGTATCATAATCTAATCAAGAACCAAAGAAAATATAACAGGTTATGAAGACTGAATCCGTAGTCATGTAATGGGCCAGATCTTTCTTCTACCCTGAAGAGAAGGGGGGGGGGCTTATATGAACATCCACATTCCTATATGGTAACCTGGATATTTTTTTGGTATGTTCATTGGTGGCGTTCCCACAGTATCCAGGAGAGTCCAGCAGCAGTGTGATGGTATTACAAGAGGCTGGAACAAGATCTGTCAACGCTGGGCCTGGATTACAGTGGTGGAACACCTGTCCCCACTCACTGTTTGTAAGAGGGGATGCAGAGGGTCATGTGAAAGCAGACTCAGGTGGGTAAAAAATGTTGTTTTAAGGTTTTTCTTTTTATTGTAAAAAGGTATGGAAAGTCTGGAGGTGGGGGGATACTTCACCTCTTCAATGCCAGAGAACTTTCTTTGGTCACTGGTATAAATCAAATCATAATTCAGAAGAATGAATTTGTATTAGGAAGTTTCACGCAGTCACCTTTCAGATTTAAACATCCTTTGAAAGCTTTAATGAAATTGGTTATATGTCAAGTGGAAAGACAAGACGAGTTATTGCGGCATATCCCATTACTTTTTAATCCTTCAAAGCCAGAAGAAAGTGTGTCTGTCTTTCTATATGTTTGGACCTGGTCAGCAGTGCAGTAGTAACAATGCTTTTCCAGAGAAGCTTGATAAAGGCAAACCCATTAGTAAGGCAGATGAAACAATCATTAATGATGATGGGAGGACAAGCGTCTTGAAAACTAATGACTGGAACATTAAACTAGCCTTGAAATATTCAAACTATTTAATTATCACGTCAGAATTTTGAATCAGGTCATTTTTTTCAAGCAAGACGTGTTTAGAAAAAACAAGCATGATTTAAATTTCAGTGACTTAATGTAAGTCAGAAGCCAAATTAATGTGCCTGTTTATAACATGAAGCCGCCTTCTTACAGCTCTGCATGTTAATACATTGGCCTAGGATGTGTTAAAGAACTAAACTGTGTAAATTAAACTTTTCTTATGGCCCATATATATGTAGCCATTGCCCCCTTGGGGGTTGCTGAATGTTGTGGTTCCATCCTTCACACTGCCCTCAATCACACTCTTTCTTCCATCCGGAGTCACGAAACAGGCCGGTACTTTGTTTTGTTTTTTATTAGATGATTGAACTTGGATAGGGATTGGGATAGTTATAGGATGCCCAGCAGATTGATTCCAATTTAAATCGAACCATCTACAGTTGTGCTCATAAGTTTACATACCCTGGCAGAATTTATGATTTCTTGGCTATCTTTCAGAGAATATAAATGATAACACGAAAACGTTTCTTTCACTCATGGTTAGTGTTTGGCTGAAGCCATTTATTATCGCTTGACACAAAGGGCTATGAAAGGTAACCATCCTCACCTGTGATCTGCTTGCTTGTAATTAGTGTGTGTGTGTAAAAGGTCAATGAATTTCTGGACTCCTGACAGACCCTTGCATTTTTCATCCAGTGCTGCACTGATGTTTCTGGATTCTGAGTCACGGGGGAAAGCAAAAGAATTGTCAAAGGATCTGCGGGAAAAGGTACTTGAACTGTATAAAACAGGAAAGGGATATAAAAAGATGTCCAAGGAATTGAGAATGCCAATCAGCAGTGTTCAAACTCTAATCAAGAAGTGGAAAATGAGGGATTCTGTTGAAACCAAACCACTGTCAGGTAGACCACCTAAAATTTCAGCCACAACTGCCAGGAAAATTGTTTGGGATGCAAAGAGAAACCCACAAATAACTTCAGGTGAAATACAGGACTTTCTGAAAACATGTGGTGTGGCTGTTTCAAGATGCACAATAAGGAGGCATTTGAAGAAAGATGGGCTGCATGGTCGGGTCGCCAGAAGAAAGCCATTACAAGTAAATGCCACAAAGTGTCCCGCTTACAATACGCAAAACAGCACAGAGACAAGCCTCAAATCTTCTGACACAAAGACACTTGGAGTGATGAGACCAAAATTTTACTTAAAGCGGAGGTCCGAGGGCTAAAAAAAAAATTAAAAGTCAGCAGCTACACATACAGTAGCTGCTGACTTTTAATATTAGGACACTTACCTGTCCTGGAGTCCAGCGATGTTGGCACCCGCCGCCGATCTTCGGATCGGGGGACGGGTGCAGCCGCCTCCATCGCGGGTAAGGGAACCCAGACGTGTAAGCAGTACAGCTTCACGCCGGGCACCTTACTGCGCATGCGCGAGCTCTGCCGCACTCTGCTACTGGCCAGGCGGCCAGAAGCAGAGCGAGCAGGGAGGAGGGAGCCGGGCTGCTGACGTCAGCGGCCGCGTCCGCCGGCCAGAGCTCCCGGAAGTGTGGAAAAGGACACCTGTCTAAAGACAGGTGTCCTCTTCCCCCTCCCCCCTGAAAGGTGCCAAATGTGACACCTGAGGGGGGGAGGAATCCAACCAGCGGGAGTTCCACTTTAGGGTGGAACTCCGCTTTAATACCGTGTATTGCTCCCTTTAACATCAATAACAGCTTGAAGTCTTTTTTGGTAGGTATTTGTGGATGAGGCTCTTTATCTTCTCAGATGGTAAAGCTGCCCATTCCTCTTGACAAAAAGCCCAGTTGTGGCTGAAATTTTGTGTTGGTCTAACTGATTGTGGTTTGGTTTCAACAGAACCCCTCATTTCCACTTCTTGATTAGAGTTTGAACACTGTGGGTTGGCATTCGCAATTCCTTGGATATCTTTTTATATCCCTTTCCTGTTTCATACAGTTTAACTACCTTTTCTCGCAGATCCTTTGACAATTCTTTTGCTTTCCCCATGACTCAGAATCCAGAAACGTCAGTGGAGCACTGGATGAAAGATGTAAGGGTCTGTCAGGAGTCCAGAAACTCATTGACCTTTTATACACACACACTAATTACAAGCAAACAGATCACAGGTGAGGATGGTTACCTTTAATAGCCATTCAAACCCCTTTGTGTCAACTTGTGTGCATTTCATCAGGCCAAAATTACCAGGGTATGCAAACTTTTGATCAGGGTCATTTGGGTGGTTTCTGTTGTCATTATGATTTAAAAAGAGTAAGCACAGTTGATTGATGATAAATGGCTTCAGCCAAACACTAACAATGAGTGAAAGAAGGGTTTTTGTGTTATCATTCATATTCGCTGAAAAATGGCCAAGAGATCATAAATTCTGCCAGGGTATGTAAACTTATGAGCACAACTGTATATGCACATCCTTCAAAATTGTGCCCGCTTGTGAAATGGCGATAAACTTTGGCACTTAAAAATCTCCATAGGCGAAGTTTAAAAATGTCTACAGCTTACCAGTTTTGAGTTGCAGAGGAGTTCTAGTGCTAGAATTATTGTTCTCGCTCTATTGATCGCGGCGATACCTCACATATGTGGTTTGAACACCGTTTACATATGTGGGCGCGACTTGCATATGCGTTCGCTTTTGCACGCAAGCTCGGGGGGACGGGGTGCTTTAAATTTTTTTTTCTTATTTATTTTACTTTAAAAAAAAAAATTGGATCACTTTTATTCCTATTACAAGGAATGTAAACATCCCTTGTAATAAAAAAAAAAAAGCATGACAGGGCATCTTTAATGTGAGATCTGGGGTCAAAAAGACCTCAGATCTCACATTTACACTTAAAAACAACAACAAAAAAATCTTTTTTTTTCATTAAAAAAATTGTCCCCTTAAGGCCGGAGGGCGGAGATGACATTTGATGTCACTCCGGTCTTCCAAGGGCATGGAGTCGAGTGGGGGCCATCTTGCCCTCACTCGACTTCCTGCCCATCCATCCCAGGGATCGATCGTTTCCGCCGCTTCCAGTGGCTCCGGTCAGCAGCGGCCATAACAATGGTATTCAACATGAAAGTAGCGACGTATATGCACGGTGGGCAGTCCGGAATGGTTTTTAAACATTCACAGTGATGGAGGAAAAAGTAAGTGAATCCTTGGTGTTAATAGCTGGCCGAACCTCTTTTGGCAGCAATGACTTCAAGCAAGCATTTTTGGTAGCTCTGGATCAGACCTACACAACATTCAGGAGGAAATTTTTACCATTCCTCTTTACAAAACTGCTTCAGATCAGACACGTTTGTAGGATGTCTGGTGTGAACAGCTCTCTTGAGGTCCACTGTATCTCTATGTCTATGGGGTTAACGTCTGGGCCACTTCAAAAGAAGCCAGTCTGCTGCATCACCCAACTTCTACTAAGCTTCAGCTGGCAGGCAGCCACCCTGATATTATCTTGTAGGATATTTTGGTAAGCATGGAAATTCAATTTCCCCTCGATAATGGCAAGTGGTGCAGGCCCTCAGGCAGCAAAGAAAGCTAAATCATGATGTTTCCTCCACCATACTTCACCGTTGTCATGATGTTTGATGATGGTAAGTTGTGTCCTTTTTTTACCATACATAGTGCTAAGTATTCTTTCCGAACAATTCAACTTATGTTTCATTAGTCCACAGAACATTTTTCAAGTAGGTGGAAGTGCTCTTTGGCAAACTTCAGGTGCACAGCAATGTTTTTTTTTTTTTTTGGAGAGCAGCAGACTCCTCTGTGGTGTTCTGCCACAGACATCTTGCCTGTTCAAAGACTTACAAACAGAGATGTTTGCCAGTTCCAGTGATTTATTCAAGTCTTTATCTATTAGGGTTCTTCTTTACCTCATTGAGGATTCTTTGTTGTACCTTGGGAGTCATCTTGTTTGGGCACTCATGACTAGGAAGAGTAGCCACAGTACCAAACTGTCTCTGTTTATAGAAGGTTTGTCTAATTGTCGACTGACAGACGTCTAAACACTTTGAGATTTGTATTCCTTTCCAACCTTATGTATCATATGTCTTCAGACAGCTCCTTTTTGCAAGGAATGGCTCACATCAGCTAATGCTTCTTATGAATAGCAATCTTAAAACGTTTGAGTGTTTTTTATCAATCAAAATAGCTCTAAACCACACCTCCAAACTCATTTCATTAATTGGACTCCAGGTGTACAAAGTACTGATCTCCACCAGCTTCCGCTGAAGTAATTAGTCTATGGGTTCACTTATTTTTTCCTCTAGCAATGTAAATTTTTAATAGCTGAGTTCAATAAAGACACATAAAGTTAGAATTGTTTGCGTGTTATCAGCCTAAGCACATTTTGTTTGTCTATTCTTGTGACCTTGTACCTAAAACAAAACTGCATATTCAAGATGAGGTCTTACTAATGATCTGTACAGGGGCAAAATGATGTCTCTCTCTCTCTCTGAAGTCTATATCTCTTTTAACCACTTGCCGACCGTATCGCACAGATATACGGGGGCAAGGTGGCTCCGCTGCGCAGATCGCCATTTACAAACGGCGATCCGTGCAGCCGTAGTTGTGCGCGTGCCTGCCGCCTGCCCCTTGAGTGGGGCCGCGGGGCGGGCGAACTTGATATCCGCCGGCGACCCGCGATCGCCTGTTAGAGAGGAAGAATGGGGAACCGCCGATGCTAACATGGCGGTTCCCCGTTGTGATAGGCGGCATGACAGAGATCTACTGATCCCTGTAATTAGGATCAGTTAGATCTGTCATGCCCCTGCCAGCCCAGCCCCCATACAGTTAGAACACACATAGGGAACAAGTTAACACCTTGATTGCCCCCTACAGGTTAACCCCTTCTCTGTCAGTGACATTTACACAGTAGTCAGTGGCTATTTTTTAGCTCTGATCACTGTATAAATGTCAGTGGTCCCAAAAAGTGTCAAAAATGTTTGATATGTCCACCGCAATATCGCAGTCCCGATAAAAATCACAGATTGCTGCCATTACTAGTAAAAAAAAAAAAAAATAGTAAAAACGCCATAAATGAATTCTCATAGTTTGTAAACGCTGCAACTTTTGTGCAAACCAATCAATATACACCGACTGCAGTTTTTTTTACCACAAATATGTAGAAGAATATATATCGGCCTAAACTGGTGAATACATTTTGTATTTTTATTTATTTTTTTTGGACATGTATTATAGCAAAAAGTAAAAAATATTGTTTTTTTTTTTTTCAAAATTGTCGCTATTTGTTTGTTTATAGCGGTGATCAGAAATGACGCAAAGGGGATCAAATACCACCAAAAGAAAGCTCTATTTGTGGGGAAAAAAGGACGTAAATTTTGTTTGGGTACAACGCAGCACGACCGTGCAATTGTCAGTTAAATCGACGCAGTGCCGAATCGCATAAAGTGCTCTGGTCCTAAAGGGGGAAATCCTTCTGGGGCTGAAGTGGTTAATACAAGAAAGTATTTTGCTAGGTTTAGGAACTACAGCTTGGCATTACATCCTATAATTATGTCTATGATCTACCAGAACACCCAGATCCTTCTCAGCCATTGACGTTCCCAGCTGTTGTCCTTCTGGAATGTACAGTATGATGTATGCATGTTTTTAGCACCCAGGCACATAACATTACATTTATCAACAATAAATTTCATTTGTCAATTAAGTGCATTGAGGTTGGCTTGTAATTTGGAGACACTCCATAAGGATTTTATTCCACTGCATAGCTTGGAGTCCTATGCAAAGACTGAAATGTTTCTTTAAATCTCAAACTCCAGCTATATAAATATTTCTTTGCATCAAAAACCAGGGGGGATTCTCCCTCTCACCCTTTCCTTCCCCTCTCTTTTGCATCAAATACCAGATCTATGCACTTTTTTGCAGATAGTATATGTACCCTGCATTGGGTCTTGATGCGTAGAAAGAACCCACGAAACGCGTAGAGCCTTTTTTCGATGCTACCCTAGCACTACCATCTCATCATACTTGCTTTTTACAATCATGATTCATTATTGACTTTTTTATATCACTTAGAGAGGTCTAGGTTTCCAACCATCGCCACCCACACCACGGTGGTGCAGCGATATGTATGTATGCGCCTGTGTGTGTATATAGATATACAGTATCTCACAAAAGTGAGTACACCCCTCACATTTTTGTAAATATTTTATTCTATCTTTTCATGTGACAACACTGAAGAAATGACACTTCGCTACAATGTAAAGTAGTGAGTGTACAGCTTGTATAACAGTGTATATTTGCTGTCCCCTCAAAATAACTCAACACACAGCCATTAATATCTAAAACGCTGGCAACAAAAGTGAGTGCACCCCTAAGTGAAAATGTCCAAATTGGGCCCAAAGTGTCAATATTTTGTGTGGCCACCATTATTTTCCAGCACTGCCTTAACCTCTTAGGCATGGAGTTCACCAGAGCTTAACAGATTGCCACAGCTCAGTCCTGATCTCCCGCGCTCTTTGCCTGCTGGGGAGACAAAGGCCGCGCTCCCTGCACGGCCCGGAGAGGGGGCAGGCTTATCACGTTGGCAACCCGACGCCAGGTCGGGGGTTGCCTAGAGACAGGCATGCGCCCAGCCCGGCTTCTTAAAGTGCCAGAGCGGGGCTGCAAGCTGGTTCCTCCCCTGGCTTCTCTCCCCATATGCTGGCAGTCTGTGTGGTCTTTGGCTGCAGCCAGAGACCCCAGACTAATCGCTTTGCTCTTCTCCCCTGGACTTTCCTACGTGTGCTGGCTGTAAACTCCCAGCCAAGGACTTTGCCTCTGTGTGCCCATGCTCTGTGTTGCAAGCCCCTCAGCCGAGGACTTTTCCCCTGTGTGCCTCTGCTTAGTGCTGCTGCTCCCCCAGCCCCGTGTGCCATCCGCTGTAAGCTGCCACAGACAAGGATTGCCGGCGTGTGCCCTCTGCTGTCTGCTGGTTCCCCTACAAGGATTACTTTGTCTTCCCCCTGTGTGCCTTCCACTGTGAGCTGCCCGGACAAGGACTTTGCCTCCCCCCCTCTGTGCCATCCGCTGTAAGCTGCCTCGGACAAGGACTGTGTGCCCTCTGCTGTGTGCTGGTTCCACTTCAAGGATTACTTTGTCTCCCCCCCATGTGCCTTCCGCTGTTGGCTGCCCAGACAAGGACTGCTGCTGTGTGCCCGCTGCTGTGTGCTGGTTCCCCCACTAGGATTACTTTGCCTCCCCTCTGTGTGCCATCTGCTTTGTGCCTGCAAGGACAAGAACCAACAAGGACCAACTCTCCACGTGCCATGCTGTGAGTAGACTGACTTGTTGCTACCAGAACTTTGCCTGCCCCGTGTGCCTGTACAGTATCTTTGCTACCAGAACTTTGCCCCCTCCTGTGTGTCTGAACAGTATCTTTACTGCCAGAACTTGGCTGCAGGCTAACCTCTCGTTCCCCAATAAAGCTTGTGTGAGCACTCCTACTCTCCGCGTGTGTCTGTTCCATCCACACCTCCGTCACACCTCCCAACTTTAGAACTTCAAAATGAGGGACACATCAGTGGGACCTTGCCTTGTGGTGGCGTGCAGCATGGTGCAGCAAAAATGGGTGTGTCCAAGCTGTTAATAGAGGAAGAGGCTTAAGAGGCATGGTTAAACCACAGCTGGGCTTTCTTGTACCTATGCAAACTTGCATTGGTTGCTTGTTTTCCCACAGCAAGAGTCTCACAGACACCAACCCCAGCACAATCATTTAAAAAAAATGCTCACATTGCAGTAGATTTTGTGTACACTGAAATTAGACAGAGAGTTAACCCTTTGTCTGAGTCTGAGAAGAACTTCATTAAAATCATCAAGGCAGGCAGGTGTCCTAGGTGCCTGTGCCTGTGTGCCCTTGTTCTGGTAATGGGCTCTGCGATTTGAGGGGCGTTGAGATTTAGTTAAAATATTGCGCACAGCACGCCACTCTCTGCACACACCGCCACCTCCTATCCACATTACTCCCGTCCCATTTACACATTATGCCATTCTGTGCAAATTACCCCCCCAACCACAAACTTTGTGCACAATGCACCTTTCTGTACACATTACCGTTTGTACACATTGGCCCCCATCCCCCTCCACATTACACCCCTTCCCCCTTCATTAATGCCCTTCTTTATTTTGTACACTGTCCCTGGAAATCTGAGATATCTGTTTGCTAATACACGTAACACTACACTAGTTATTGCTCAGCCTGGTAAGGGTTAAAGCTGATACCGGCAGAGTGCTTTCTCTGCTTGGCTAAGCACTGGTGATTTCATAAGAAAGCTGTAAATCTGCCATGGTTTGCTCACATACCTGACACTTCCGACCTGTCCAGCTGCAGCTTCTTTCCGGAGAACACACCAAGGGCATCAAGTCCAGCAAGAAGCCAAGAAGATCTGTTTGGAGACCTCCCGACAGTGATCTTTTGCATACCCGGGGCAGTTCACAGTCAGGCCTCATACACAGGGGCGTAATAGCAAAGCGTTGAGACCTGATGTCAAGCAAAAATCGGCGTCAAAAATGCGATTTCGTCTGCGTATTGCATCGGCGTTAGTGAGCGTCAGTGAGCGTTGGCGTCAATAGGCGTTTTTTAAAAAAAAACATTTCTCTGCTATTTTTTAAGCTGAAAACACCGGCGCCAAAAACACCGGTTAACGTCGCTACGGCATTAATGTGCGTTAGTAAGCATTTTGCCAACCCAGCGTCAAAAACGCCATAACGTTACAGCCACGAAACGCGCGGGTCCTGCGTTTGATTTACAGCTTAATAACGCCGACACCATCTACAGCTCAAAAATGTTGGCGTTTTTATGGGGCCATTGAATAACATGGAGAGCTGCAAAAAACGCTAAAAAATTTGGCGGTAAAAAACATCCGTGTGTATGAGGCCTTAAAGAGGGAGTGATCTGGATTCTGGAGCAGCTGTGCAGGTCCAGCATAGAGTCCATGTACTGGACTTTCAGCTGCCACCCATGTGAGATTCAGGAGTGCAGGACAAAGCCCATTTAAGTGGTTGTAAAAAAAAAAAAAACCTGCAAAACAAAGGCATAATGAGCTAGTATGCATTGCATACTAGCTCATTATGAAATGCTTACCTTAGATCGACGCTGTAGCAACGATCCCCGAGCACCGCTGTGACCGGCGACATGCCGAGTCCGTCGTCTCCGGGATCCCAGGCGCCGACCAATCACAGCGCGGACTCCATCGCTGTGATTGGCAGGAGCCGCGCTGACGTCGCTCCCACGCATGCGTACAGGAGACGTCATGTGCCGATGACGTCAGCACATGCAGATACAGGGAATATCTCCTAAACGGTGCAGGATTTGGAGATATTCCCGAGACCTACAGGTAAGCCTGAATATAGGCTTACCTGTAGTGTAAAGTGGTTGTCATGACTTGACAAACACTTTAATGCGGGATGCCGGGAAAACATTGTAATTGCAGGAATGTCCCGCAGAAACCATGACAGTTGGGAGGTAGGCTCACTGTACCCACTTTTGTGACATACTGTATATGTACCATGTGCTACTAATGAGTAGAGTTGAGCAAACTTCTAGAAGTCCGGGTTCTGCTGGTTCGGCCGAACTTCGGGACAAAGTCCGGGTTCGGGTCCGGACAGAACCCGAACTTTGTCCCGGACCCCATACAGTGTTTTCACCCATGTCACTCGGATGGAGGGTTGACAGTACCAAAGACGCCCTGTAAGGACGTTAATGTTACAAAAGGGCCGTAGGGCGTAATTTCACAAACAGTTCAGTACTGTTGGTGAAATGTGATGTCCATTCGGATATAAGTCCGAATGGACATCCAGAGCCCTTATAGAGGTTTAGGACGTGGCAAATCCTCTATAAGGGACATAGACGTACACGACTGCAGTAGCCGTGTACTGCAGAGGACATGCGTACGCACCCTCGCTGCAGTCGCGCCGAGGACGGTTAGTGTCGCTACCTCAGGCGCGACACTAACCAGCCGCGGACCCTAGGGCCTCTGCTGCCT
>BLSH010507885.1:784416-796243 GCA_018402905.1 Glandirana rugosa
TGTACACAAGACGTGGTCTTGTCTACAAGAAGTGTGTAATTTAGAAAAGAAGTATGTAGACCTTTATCTTATGTGAAGAACATCTGTTCTGGTGCAGAACACATGTGTGTGAATAGCAGATGTGCAATGATTGACGTTTTCATTTAAAGTGATACACACATTTTAAAATGAAGTGTGAATAAAAGATGTGCAATGATTGACGGTTTGATTTAAAGTGACACACAGACTTGAAATACTTGTGCAGAAGAGATGTGCACTGATTCCCGGTTTCATTTAAAGTGACACACACATTTTGCAGAACAGTGATATGGGTACTCCGGGCTTATTTATAC
Source organism: Glandirana rugosa (assembly GCA_018402905.1). Classification (NCBI taxonomy): domain Eukaryota; kingdom Metazoa; phylum Chordata; class Amphibia; order Anura; family Ranidae; genus Glandirana; species Glandirana rugosa. The sequence goes on from BLSH010507885.1 coordinate 784,749, forward strand.
TTTTTGGACACAGTTTGAAGATGATTTTAGAACAGTTCTATGGCCTCTAATGTTAATTAATACTTTTCAGACTCATTTTGAAGATGATCTCCATTTTTGCATTTTTTATGTTTTTATTTTTTTAAAAATATTTAAAGTTATTTCCCTGTCCCCATTTCTTTGTAGGGCACTTGTCCCACCCTTACCCACATTTTCCTTCCTTTTGCAGACCTCTAGGACCTTCCTGGGATTTTTTACAGCATTTTTAAGATTTTTCATTAAAATTTACCAGAACCCCGGACCCGAACCCGGACTTTTTTTGAAAAGTCCGGGTCCGGGTCCCGGACACCCCAAAGTTCGGTACGGACCCGAACTTTACAGTCCGGGTTCGCTCAACTCTACTAATGAGCAATATTATTTATTCACCGTTTTTGTTATTACTTAACATGTGTATATGTACCAATAAACAAGATATTATATATCGATTTTCTTCATCGCCGCATAGCCGAGTGCTTCATTTAAAGTCCAAAATTGCCCCTCTTTTTTATTTGTACCAGGGATGGAGGCACATGACACTACCCAGTCACTGCCTCATTTAAAGTCCCACCTACCCCCCCTTCTCAAATATCATCAACAAATAGGTTAAAAAAGTGTGTTGGTGCAAGTGCACTAATACAGCTACAATCTCTCAAACATTAAATTATCATTATCCAGATTCCTTTTAGAATGAAATACAAAATGCTATACTCTGGATTCTGTCATGTTGAACGACTATTTGTTTTGTTGAGGATTCTGACGCCATGCAGTGTTCTGGGATGAGGTCAGTATTTTCAATAAAAAGTGCCAAAACCTCCAATTTCCCACAGCTGGCTATTCTGTAGCAACAGCATACATTTAATATATAGAAGTGATTTCTGTTTTTCATCTACAGCACTGTGATCTTGTTTCATATGCAAACAATTTACTTGGATACTATTTGCTGTGATGTCTCATTGCCTGGTATAACAGTGCTAGGCCCTGCCACTGTGTGAGGATAGGCAGAGAACACGGAGGCTTAGGGGTTGATTTACTAAAGCTGGAGAGTGCAAAATCTGGTGCAGCTGTGCATGGTATCCAATCAGCATCTCACTTCAGCTTGTTCAATTAAGCTACGACAAAGAAACCTGGAAGCTGGTTGGTTTCTGTGTAGAACTGCACCAGATTTTGCAATCTCCAGCTTTAGTAAATCAACCCCTTAGTGTGAAGCTCCGGAGTATTGTCTGAGTAGAGAAGACTGGGGTTACAGCTTTCTCCGGGTTTTGTAATCCCTGATCAGGGTCTGGAGCTTGAAGGCTTCAAAGTGTCTTGGGTGGAACAAAGCCTTCAATCCTGGGTACAGGTCTTCCTGGAGACCAGCAGGGTTTGTGAGTGCACAGGTGTCCATATCCATTATAAGCAGGGATCTGGCCATAGCACAGGGCCTTTGTTTGGAGATAGGTATGTGCTGCAACCAGGAGAGGTGAACCACTTGGGAGACAGTACTCTGGGAGATTCCTTACCTGCAGAGTTGGGACATCTGAGCAAGGTGGCAGGAGAGAGTTGAGGCAGCTAGTAAGTCTAGGGGACTGGATGGGGGCTGTAAGTTTCGGAAGAGTGAGAGTACCAGGGGTGCTAGGAGAAACCCATGCATGGGAAAATACTGACTCAGTAGACTTTGTTTTTTAAGTTTTTTAAGTGTCTCTGCCTACACTCCCCGCTGGTCGGATGGGCTGTAATTACATCTGCAGACAGGACTCATGCCCAGGATCCCATTCAGTGCTGGACTGCATCTCTAACAGGAGCTATTGATGTGTCTGTCTATTACCACTTTCTAGTAAGTGTTTTTAACCCTTTGGCTGTAATAAAATTGTTTATACTGCACTTAGAGGCACCTTCTTTTTGTTTACCCTGTTTCCTCTAGAGCAGTGGTTCTCAACTCCTGTCCTCGGGACCCACTAACAGGCCAGGTTTTCAGGATAACTGAAATACATCACAGGTGATATAATTTGCTGCTCAGTGATTGCAGTGTTCTAGTCTGGTTTCCCCAAGGTAATACTTAAAATCTGGCCTGTTGGTGGGTCCTGAGGACAGGAGTTCAGAACCACTGCTCTAGAGTCTGCTGCTGCTCATTGGCAGTGCTGCCCTGGTGCCTAAACTCTCCTTGAATCAGCCCACCTTTTCCTTTGGGACAATTCTCTGTGCCACAGCGGTGATCCAGAAGCGCCCTCCACCTTCCATTAACTTGTTTTTTAAGTTTGTTCAATAAAAGAGGGCTGACAGGACTTTAAAAACCCACAAGTTTGTACTGGCACAACTCATTAAAAACTGCAGTACCACTGAGCTTATTCACTCCATATCACATTGGTTTAATAAAGGCGTTTAAAGGGCAGGAATATTGAAGTAAACATGCCTTGGTTTTCAAAGGTGTAAGTTTCTGGCATGTTACGTTTATCCTTGCTTCGCTACATAATAAGTCACTGATCTGGAAAAAGCAACCATCCAGTGAAGTCAGGCCCCATGACCTGTATTCTTGCTCTGGGTCAGTGGCTTGCTATATAGAAAGACCATCATAATGAATTTCATCCTGGTTTATAGCAGAAAAGAATCTGGCTGATGGACATAAATTCTCTGTTATTTACTACAGGTACATATATAGCACCAACAATTTGTGCAGCACTTTACATATACTGTACATTCACCTCAGTCCCTGCCCTCAAGGAGCTTGCAATCTAACCCTAACTCACATTCATTCATATACAAGAGTCAATTTAGACAAGAGCTAAATAACCTACCAGCAAATCTTTGGAGTGTGCCAGGAAGCCCACATAGGCACAGGGAGAACATGAAAACTCCCTGCAGGTAGTGCTGTGGTTGAGATTCCAAACAAACGACCCTAGTGCTGCTAGGCAAAAGTGTGAACCACTTAGCTGCTGTGCCGCCCTATATAAAATTGATATGGATATACTACACTGATCATTTTCTATACAACTGTAAAATAAAACCTCTTTAGCTTTCTCTGTGTTCTCTGACCCCCTGCATTGAAGCTATGCATATCATTTGCTGTCTGTTGCTCCTCAGAATGGCTAATACTGTATGTCACGGCAATGTTTTCTGGCTCACTAGTCCGGGGGATTAATAGCATAGGACAGACATTCAGTACTCTCGCACATACAGATCAGCTCTTCCAGTGTTTGGAAATGTAACATCGAGTCTCGTTCTATAGGAATCTCCTTGTATTCCCCTTGAGCCCTGAATGTCTTCAAGAACATGTGGCCTGTAGAACTGCATGTCAGCAGTAAGTCCATATGTACTGTGGTCTCACAAGGATTCTGCCTTATATTTCTGCATTAGATTTAAAAATAATTAATAAAACATGAGTAAGGCTATCATAAACCTGGGCCACTCAAAACCTATAATTAGCGTGGCTATAAAGCCTAAAAGTTTTTTTTTTTTGCATTGCAAAATTTTTATTGTTTTAACAAGCAAGGTATACAGGTCATACAAGTCAGTAAAATATACATTTCACAAGCATATAAGTAGAACGTACGTGTCAATCTCTTCATATAAATCAGCTGTTACAATTGAGCCCATTGAATGGGAACAGATGAGTTGTCTTGACCCAATCTGCTAGTAATTGCGGGTTGCATGTCTGTATGAGGCAGTGGGAGTGAGAGTAAAGCAGCCCACTGTTGTGTTTAGCAGGCAACTCTACGTCTTAGAGCAGAGGGGGGCTAAGACCCTGCCACCAGGTGACAACCCATGTGGGAGCATTCTGTGTCACAAGGTGGGTGGCCGCCCTATCCCGCCGGCATGTCAGTAGGAAGATGTGGGTCTAAGCAGCGGACTTTAATATGGTTGCACAGTTTGTGGTGCTGAGAGCCTAAAAGTTTTTAAGGTAAAAAATGTTTAGGTATTAGTATCCCCCCTTACACTTACCTGAGAACGCAGCGCTGTGGCCATCTGCAGCTCTTCTATCCTCTCATTTACTCTTTCACTGGCTTTGCTAAGGCAGCGGGAGTCATTGGCTCCTGCTGCTGTCAATCAAAGCTAGTGATGAGGGAGCTGGGGGCAGTGAAAGCCACGTTGTCTGTGTCTATAGACGCAAACAGTGAGGCTTGGGAGTGAGCCCACACAAGTGCTCCAACAGGAAGCAACTTCCTATGGGGGAAGAAAGGAGGAGCCAGAAGTGCTAATGAGGGTCCCAAGAAGAGGAGGTTTGGGGCTGCTGTGTGCAATTACATTAGTAAGTATTAACATGTTTGTTTTTTTGTTTTAATTGCATTTCCAACCACCATAACCACTTCAATACTGAACATTTTCACCCCGTTCATGCCCAGGTCGATTTTCAGCTTTCAGTGCTCTCACAATTTGAATGCCAATTACGCAGTCATGCAACACTGATGTTTTTAGCTTTTTTTAAAACAGATAGAGCTTTCTTTTAGCGGTATTTAATCACCACGGGGTTTTTTATTTATTTTTATTTGCTATGTAAACGAAAAAATACTGAACATTTTGAAATAAATACATGTTTTTCTTAGTTTCTGCTTTCAAATTTTGGTAAAAATGTCTTTGGTAAAAATAACCCAAATCAGTATATATCATTCCCTTCTTGCCCTTGTGATCTCCAGTGCGTTCCTGCCTGTGTTACTGTGTATGATTTGGCCTGGCTGACTTCTCCTCTGATTCCTGTTGCTGATTTTTGGCTTCTGACAATGCTGACTTCTGGTCTCCTGATCCTGGCTTGTCTGCTTATCCGCTCTTTGTCAATTTTCCTATCGCACTCCTTCCTGGCAAAAAAGGCTCTTATGTAGGTGGGTTCTGCAATGAAAACCAGCTGGGTCCTGGAAGTGTCAAGCAAGTGTACATATTCGTCAGCACACCGTGGATCCTCGTCCAAAATTTTCTTTATTGAAAAGATCACATCACAGAAAAGTGCAAAGTTTTGGAGCCGCGCAGGGCAACTTTGTCAGGCATGTGATGATGATGTGATGCTTACCCGCTCTGGCTTCCAAACTCTGGCTTCTGTTTTATACTATGTTCCTGAACTGTGGTACCTTTGCTATTTCAGTAAAGGTGTGATTTTTAACTGCACTTTCTGTTTCTGCCTGGTTTATGGTTCCTGACATGTAATGCCCAAAGTATTTAGTAAGAGGCATAGTGAGTTTTTTGAAGTTGTAATATTTTTGTCACAATTACAGTGTGTGTCACCATAGTGACAGTGTCATGAAACCAGTAAACATTCTGCCATGAAATCACAGCAAACATTCATGTCTTATCTGTTTCCTACCTTTGCTGCATGTGTCCAGTTAGAGGCCGGGCCTCCCTCACCTGTGTGCTTTAGTAGTCCTTCCTCAGCTGGTCTCCACCCCAGGCCTTAATTGGTAACAGGATATAATACCTGGCAGTGCAAGGCCGCATGGCTGATCAACGTTTGTTCGTGTTTGGCTTGTGTGTGATTGTCTCCTTCGGTTCCTTTGAGTCTTATCTGTGTACTGATCCTTGGCTTGTCTGACTATCCCTTCCTGCCTGATTCCTCGATCTTCGGCTTGTCTTCGGTTTCTCCTGTCTTCTGGTTGTCCTGACCCTTCACTATTCTTCTGACTATTCTTACTGTCCCTGTGCTGCTGCTTCCTGTCTACCACCTGGGGCCAGCCCAAGCGTGAGATAGGGGACCCTGGGGGCCGTGAACTGGATCTAGTTGCAGCCAAATCCATCCTCACCTCTAGCTCTTAGATTCCGTGCCCTGGGGAAAGCGATGCACTAGCTTCCTGAGTTTCAGTGTCCGTGCTCTAGGGGGCCCTCTCCCCCTATCAGCCGATACTACTTAGCAGCAGTTAGCCATAGGTCCACAACCTTGCAGTGCACTTTGCAACCTTACCATGCACTTCACACTTCAGTGGTGCGATTCACAATCTTGCAGTGCGCATCTGTCACCTGACCCCAGGTGCCGTGACAGACAGATGTCATTGGCCACAACCATCACTTGGTACAAGTCTGCTGTAAATGGCCCCTGGACCATGTGAACACTGTGACAAATCACAGAGATCAAAATAGTACACAATAAATGGCTATGAATAAAGGCCATTGTGTACTATTGATATGTACTGTTGATTGCTGTGATTGCCAGAAGCCAGTGATGAGGGAGCCAGGGGCAGGGCTGAGCCACGCTGTCTGTGCCTACAGATGCAGACAGCAAGGTTCAGGAGCAAGTCCGCACAAGTGTCTCCACAGGAAGCAGCTTGTTATGGGGGCACATGCCAGAGAGGAAGAGCCAGAAACACAGGTGGTGACCTAAGAAAAGGAGGTTCAATTCCATTGGAGGGAAGGGACACACTCTCCTTCACACAGCACATAGGAGCAAAGCTGAGGAGGTCAATCAGCTGGAGTCCCCTCCCCCCATATCACCATTTTTCCCTCGGTGTCTGAAGTGATTCATGCAGATAGCAGAGGAACAAAACAGCAGACAGAAATGTCACTTAGTTCTCTTAACCACCCTGGCGGTATTCCTGAGTGTGGCTCGGGGTGGAATTTCAGTACCATTAGCGGGATTGCATCGCTGGATCCTGGAAGAGGTTGCTTACCTTGTCCCCGGGATCCCGCGATGTATTCCCGCAGTGTACGGCGGCCGGATCTTCCTCTCGATGCTCTGTGTGCCCTGGCTTCCGTTCCCTAAGAGCGGCGCGACACAGGGGGGCGGAACCGGCGGCAAATTCAAAAAGTATAAAGCACAAACACACTGATACATTGTAATCCTATTGGATTACATTACTAAATAACATAAATTGACCTTGGTTTGCCCCCCAGTGCTTTCTCCAGTGCCCTTGCCTGCAGTTTTACTGTACTCTGTGACTGGAAACTGCAGAACGACCATGACATCAAAAAAGCGCGCCTCCACCTCAAAAGCGGTATATGACCTGCTGGAAAACAGCGACAGCGATACAGAATCGCTTGCAGAATTGAGTGATAGCGATTCGTGGGGAAGTTCGTCATCAGACACAAAGCGATTTCAGCGATGATCCTGCGACTGTGCCCAGCGATGTGCGGACTTGGTGCTCGATTGACTGCGATACGGAGCACGTATCGCCCCCAAGATTCCCCTTTACTGGAGCACCTGGTATCAAAGTGGATGTTGAGGATGATAACCCCTTGGCATACCTCCAACTCTTTTTGACCGATGAGGTTATTGAAAAAAGTGTTACGGAGACAAATCGGTACCAGGAGCAACAAGCTGCTATGCATCAGAGGTTTTCAAGGAGCAGGAAGTGGGAACCCATGACCAAAGAGGACATCTGGAAGTTTCTGGGTCTAATCATTCTTCAGGGAGTGGTGGGAAAACCCCTGCAGAAGTGGTACTGGACAACCAACAAATTACTAGCCACTCCTTTTTTTGGCATGGTCACGTCGGAGTACAAATTTTCTCTGATAATGAAATATTTACACTTTGCAAATAATGAAGAATTTGATGAAACTTCTCATCCAGCTCCAAAACTCAAAAAGATTTGGGAGGTTTATCAAATTTTTCTGAAAAATGTCCAGCAGACCTATGTACCCGATAGAGACATTAGTATTGACGAAAGTCTAATGGCCTACGAAGGAAGACTCAGCTGGATACAGTATATGGCGTCAACGATTTGGCATAAAATCATTCATGCTATGTGAATCAAGCACTGGTTACATATGGAATTCGGTCCTATACACAGGGAAAGGAACCAAATTCAACGAACGATTCAGTAATTATGGAATGGCAACCGCTTCGGTTCTTACTTTGATTGAGCCATTGTTGAATCAGGGCTACTGTGTAACAGACAATTTTTACACTTCTCCAGAACTCTATGAATTCTTTCTACACAACAAGACGGATGCTTATGGGACCGTTCGGGCTAACCGGCGTGACATGCCGCCAACCTTTGGCAATAAAAAGCTCAAGGCAGGAGAAATAGTTGCCTGGCAAAAAGGCAAAATGATGGCACTGAGATGGCGTGACAAAAAAAGATGTGTGCCTTATGAGTACTATTCACAACACCACTACTGTCAAGGTACACACAAAAGGTGGAAAAGATGTAATGAAACCACAAGTCGTGATGGATTACAACAACACAATGGGAGGTGTGGACAGATCTGACCAGGCCATGACATTCTATCCAGCGATGAGAAAACAACAAAAAAAATATTACAAAAAAATATTTAGGCATCTTCTTGAACAGTGAACAGAGAACGCATTCATTCTGCTAAAAAGAGTGACAAGCCGGTGGTTCATGCGGACTTTGTTTGGAAAGTTGCCGTACCTATATTTCTCAAGCACCAAACACCAACGACTGTAAATAGACCTGGACGTCGTGCTGCTGGCATTGTGAACCCAAAACGCCTGACTGGTCGGTATTTTATGGACCACATTCCACCAACAGAAAAGAAGTCTGCACCCACAAGGATGTGTGTGGTTTGCTGCTCTAAGCGTGACAACACTGGAAGGAAAATCCAAAAAGAAACCCTGTTCTATTGTCCCGATTGTGACGTCGGACTTTGTGCTGTACCATGTTTTAAAATTTTCCATACCCGGGACATTTACTGAAGCAATATGACTACTAATATTGCATCCTTGTTTGGCCAAAAAAAATGTCAGTGTGTTTGGTTATATTATTTACTAAAATTTATTGAATAAAAAGTATTATTATTATTATATTATTATTTGTTATTATTTATAGTTATTTTTTACCCGAGATGTCTACTAGACTAGCTATTCCTAAGAATTACAGGCCTACAATATAAAACGCCAAATTTCCATGCAAAATAATGGCACTGCTTTCAGCACCAAAAATCTGAAATAATCATACCGCCAGGGAGGTTAATTGAGACGCGTACACACTATAGAGGAATATGATTTGTTCATATTTTATTTCTGAGGTTTACAGCCACTTTAAAGCCAATTTGAAAATCGTATGTGTCCCATTTGGGAATTTTTTTTCTGTCAAGTTTTAAATGATGTCTGTTTATTTATTAAAAGAGAAGTATGGGGTTTGGAGTTTTTGCAGAGTTATACTTACTGTAATGGTCCAATGATGCATCTGTCCCCTGCCGGCTCTAACACTGAGACCTGATCGATCTAACACCGCCGATTGCTCGGTTCTCACGTCTCCCTGAGAGAGAGCTGGTGACTGTCAGTCACTTCTCTCTGCTCTGTCCTCGCCCCTCGCTCAATGGAGTGCTGTGCTATGGAGGGGGCGGGAGCAGCCGGCTCAGGCTCTCAGTGGCTCACTGATAAGCTGTCCAGGCATTTGGGTGGATCCCGACTCTATTGTCGCGATCTTGTCCGAGCCTGGACTGGCTCTGTGACAGCAGATAGCGGACTTCAGCCTGCTGTCTGGTTAAAACTGGTCACAGGAGTACAAACCGAACTGCACTCCTGTGATTCATAGGAGTACAGCCTGTCACTTGTCAAGAAGTGATGAGAAATGCCCTCATGGGGACACAGCAATAATATCCTAACAGAGGTTAGGACAATGTGTTTTTTGCTACCTGTATCCCAATTGTGTGGGAAGGGGTTGCAAACTGCCAGAGGTTTTAACTTTGTTTAGTTGCTCGTAAGTGCAACAAAAAGGTTTTGATCAGAGTTGTGCTCTTGGTAACCCTTGCTGCAGTATGCTTACCTTATCCAATCCAGGGAGCAGGCATGCCAAATGAAAAAAGAGCATTAAAAGCATAGATCTTCCAGCTCTATTTGCTATTTTGGTAGACCTATTTCAGTTATGTTTATGAAACCATTCTAATTTCTATTATTTCAAAATTAAAAGTGGCACTAAATCAATGCAGGTAACTAAATGCTTCATTAAATGTAGTAGGAAAAAGGGAAAATTAGCTATTGAGTAAGGCAAAGAGAGACATGCAAAGAACATTGCACTGCAATTGCAATCACTGAACAATGCAAATATCATTCCCAGAGTTTACAGTACTTACCCTGACAACTCCTTTATCCACTTTTTTTTCTCCAGAAAGACAGCACCATCTTTATTTGGGCATTATACACAGTCATCCTCTACTTCTCTGAGCGAGATGCTGACACAGAGATGAGACATTTATGTAAATCATACTTTCGGTGTAGATCTTGACTTTGTTTACAAATCTCTGACATAGCTGCAGACCCTTAACTTGTGAGAGAAAAAGATTTGAGTGCAAAATGAGCAAATAGTGTGACCACACAGCAGGGAAAGTAAATACAGTTCTGGGGTGCTTTACGAGAGGAATCACCAGCAGGAGTAAGGAGGTCCTCATTCCCCTATATAAATCTTTAGTTATCAGTAGAGGGATCACCAGCAGGAGAAAGGAGGTCCTCACCCCCCTATTTAGATCTTTATATAGAGTGATCACCAGAAAGAGGAAGGAGGTCCTGATGCCCTGATATAGACCTTTAACTATCACTGAAGGGATCACCAGCAGCAGGGACAAGATCCTGCTTCCACTATATAGATCTTTATTACTAGATGCATCACCAGCAGGAGGAAGGAGGACCTGTTTCCTCTACATAGATCTTTACTCTTCACTAGAGGGATCACCATCAGGAGGAAGAAGGACCAGATTCCTTCTGTATAGATCTTTAGTTATCAATAGAGGGATCACTAGCAGGAGGAAGGGGGTCCTGATTCCTCTACATAGATCTTTAGTTATCATTATCAATAGAGAGATCACCAGTAGGAGGAAGAAGGTCCCATTTCTTCTATATAAATCTTTAGTTATCAGAAAGAGGACGAGGTCATGATGCCCTGACATAGACATTTAATTATTACTAAAGGGATCACCAGCAGCAGGGACAAGATCCTGATTCCACTTTATAGACCTTTATCACTAGATGCATCACCAGCAGGAGGAAGGAGGACCTGTTTCCTCTACATAGATGTTTAGTTATAACTAGAGGGATCACTAGTAGGAGGAAGGACGTCATTCTTCTAAATCAATCTTTAGTTATCATAGAGGGATCACCAGAAGGAGATCTTCAGTCCTCTATATAGCAGTGGCGGCTGGTGTTTTTTTTTGTGGGGGCGGAAAACAACCACCCCCGAGCTGCACCTCCGAGCGGCACCCTCCACGCCCCCCCCCCCCAGCGGCACTGTTTGCTGGTCGGTCCGGCACTTACCCCATCTTACCTTATCTCAGCGGCTCTTTGTCCTCGGGTGGCGGGTAGCTGCTCTGTGTCCTCGGGTAGCGTGCAGCGTGCAGCGGCTCCCAGTGTGAGGCTCCACTCCTCCTCCTAGGCATCCAATAGAATATCTTGTCCTTTCAGCCAATCAGGTGACGGATGTCAAAACCTGCTACCTTATTGGCCTGAAGGAGGATCAGTGTTACAACAGCGAATATTCATTTGCTGTTGTAACACATCTGGGTGGGCTCCAGACGCAATGCTCTGCGCCCCAAGCCCACCCAATTTTGAAGCCTTTTAGAGCCTCTGGCTCTAATCAGTGCTTCAAAAAACACTCCATTGCCCATCCCCGCCATAGGAATTCATGCGC
>BLSH010507885.1:796253-807637 GCA_018402905.1 Glandirana rugosa
CCCCCCCCCCCCCCCCCCCCCGCAGCGGCACCCTCCACGATCCCTGATCGACACTTCTACCCCACTGTTTGCTGGTCGGTCCGGCACTTACCCCATCTTACCTTATCCCAGCGGCTCTTTGTCCTCGGGTGGCGGGTAGCTGCTCTGTGTCCTCAGGTAGCGTGCAGCGGCTCCCAGTGTGAGGCTCCACTCCTCCTCCTTGGCGTACAAAAGAATATCTTGTCCTTTCAGCCAATCGGGTGACGGATGTCAAAACCTGCTACCTTATTGGCCTGGAGGAGGATCAGTGTTACAACAGCGAATATTCATTTGCTGTTGTAACACATCTGGGTGGGTTCCGGACACAATGCTCTGCGCCCCAAGCCCACCCTATTTTGAAGCCTATTAGAGCCTCTGGCTCTAATCAGTGCTTCAAAAAACACTCCATTGCCCATCCCCGCCATAGGAATTCATGCGCATAGTCCTAAAAGGGGCCAGGCGCATTGATGGGGATGGCGGCGGACAGGATGGGGGGGGCGGTGCCCGTGCACCCACAATGGACGGACTGTCCCTGCTATATAGATCTTTACTTAAACCTCATTTATTGTATCCAGTTCTTGAGACCTTACCTAAATATATTTATAAGTTAGAACAAGTCTAGAGATGAGCAACAAAAATGGTAAAAGAGCTTGTTTACACCTGCTGTGAGGGTATTACAGTGTAGCACTACCAAACTCCACCTTACTATTGTGCTTCCAATAATAAATTCTCTAAAAAGTAGATAAGTGTATGTGTGAACTATAGTGCAAAAATAGTGGCGGGTCAAATCACATGTATAAATTCTGCAAAGAACATTGACTAGCCCTATATAAGTGTAACATTCATAACCCTCAAAAAATGCCTGTATAGCATATAAAAGACACTGGCACGTTAAGAAATTTACGTTGGGCGTGCTCCTGCGTACCCTGGATCGGAAGCAGTGTAACAGGAAGTGATGCACTTAGCTCCGCCCAAGACATTTCGTCATCAGGTCGTCATCAGGAGTGGCTTTTATATGCTGTATGTGCATTTGTATGGTTTTATTAATATAAATAAAGGGTATAACACAATGGGAGATGCCTTCTTTTAGTATACACTGCATGGGCCATGTGGGGGAGTGGAGAGAGGATTGGAGTAAATAATCAACAGTAGAGGCAACTTGAAGCCAGAAAATATTTGACTCCTAAGCACATTTGACCCACTTCATTTTAGGAGGTCAAGGAATTGTGGTGAGGAGTTTGGAGTGGGAGCACGAGTGGCACCATTCTTTGTTTTATGGATAAAGATCACGTTCACTTTGCATGCTGAAAAGGACTTCACAAGAGAATGTATAAAGACTGTACACAATACACTTATGTGGAAGGTGTGGCGTCGTTTTTGGTTTTAGTATTTTGTTGATATATACCATCGATATGCAATTAGCGGACCTCCAGCTGTTGCAGAACTACAAGTCCCATGAGGCATAGCAAGACTCTGACAGCCACAAGCATGACACCCAGAGGCAGAGGCATGATGGGACTTGTAGTTTTACAACAGCTGGAGGTCCGCTAATTGCATATCCCTGATATATACTATTAATATATGCATATTAATAGCAAAGGTGTTTTGTGGTATGCCACTATTAAATTAATATTTTTTGAGGGATATGCATGTTACACTTATATAGGGCTAGTCAATGTTTTTCCAGGATTTATACGTGTGATTTGGAGAAAAGCAAAGCAAATGGGACTTTGAATGAGACGCAGATGAAACTGCATCTCCATCCCTAATTCAATGAGAAAGGAAAAGGAGGTTGGGACATTACATGAGGATATAGAAGGACACTGACCACTGTGCGTTGTACAAAAATAATTGTTTATTAGCCCTCCAAGATCCTGGAAAGCAAGGCAAGTGCCATTCATCGTAAACAGAGTCATTACATCCCAACATGCATTGAATGGCAAACATATATGCGTTTATGGTAATTGGAGTAAAGCAATTGTAGGTTGTACAGAAATAATTGTTTACTGACCCTCCAAGGTCATATTAGGCAAGATAAGTACCATACAGGATAAACAATAATAATTCCATCACAACATAAATTAGTAAAAAATGTATAGCAAACATATATGTGTTTATGCATTTAAAAACTGCAGAACACTCTACCTGGTAATTGGAGTGGAGCATCTGTCATTGCGTGAAATAAAACACTTAGGAATGAATAAAAGACCATATGGTAATACAAAAATTGGCTTCAATAGAATGATGGCATCATTGTAAATCCCACGTGTTTCGTGGGATAGTACCCACTCATCAGGGGTAGATGCACATATATCTGTATAAAAATAAAAAGTAACAAAGTAAAAATATCCAAAGGTCTAATGGTATATCTGTATAATGGAGTCCATGATATAGGTACAAAGGGGGGGGGGGGGGCGAGATAATCAACCTACCCTTGAAGAACGCCATGTGCGGTGTAGCAATGTGGGCCAGACCAACTGGAAGTCTGTCATGGGAGCTGAGGACACGGTGACATGAGCCGGGGATGGAACCACCACACAGACCACCCGGACAGCAGACATCTGTGGATGAATATGTGGGTGTAAATGGGTTGAATGAAATGTGAATGTGTATGAAGAGTGCTGAGTGTAAAAACAAAATGGCGAAGCCATACACCAAAATAGTGAATGGGGGGGGGGGGGGCAAAAAGTAGGTCCCTGTGATAAGGTACAATAGGGCTGAAGACAGAAAAAACCTAGACCAATATCCACCATCAAGGGTGGCTATGGGAGAGGTGCAAAAAGTGTGAAAGAAATGAAATGTCAAATAATTACCACAGATACGAAGTCCGGGAATGAGTCTGCAACCGTCCATGTGCATGTATAGTGCTATCACCATGATGTCTGCTAGCAAGTGGACTCTGCATAAATACTCCCAGCCAGCCCAGTAACCCCACCCAATGTTACACAGGCATGATAAGGTGAGGGAGGCGTCTGAGCCAGGGGTGGGGTCCCCACACACCTGGCCAGCATCGCTCCACCCAATTGTCAGCCAAGATGGGAAAACATATCGCTCCTGCCCAAGTGCACCAAATGGGTCTCAAACAGCATGGGGCGATGGTGTAACATCGATGCGCAGATCAGCCGATCCATCCCGCCCCATCCCCCCATCCACTCGATACAGGGAAAGAGGGAAGAAAAGGGGGAAGGGGAGATCACCGAGAGCGCATCGCAGCTCCTCATAAGACAAACGCCAGCTGTGCCAATCCAATGAACACCAAATGATGTAACCACACCATACCCGACAGGGTGCCCAAGCAGCATTGTGGGACTGCCAGGAAGCAGCATACAAAATTAGATCTATCAGCATTATAGGTGTTGCTGAGTGTCCAAATAATATCCTCCATCCCTGGTACATATACTGGAGAAAAGCAAAGCAAATGGGAATTTGAATGAGACGCAGATGAAATTGCGTCTCCATCCCTAATTCAATGAGAAAGGAAAAGGAGGTTAGGACTTTAAATGAGGATATAGAAGGACACTGACCAATGTGCGTTGTACAAAAATAATTGTTTATTAGCCCTTAAAGATCCTGGAAAGCAAGGCAAGTGCCATACATCATTCATTACATCACAACATGCATTGAATGGCAAACATATATGCATTTATGGTAATTGGAGTAAAGCAATTGTAGGTTGTACAGAAATAATTGTTTGCTGCCCCTCCAAGGTCGTGGAAGGCAAGGTAAGTACCATACAGGATAAACAATAATAATTCCATCACAACATAAATTAGTAAAAAATGTATAGCAAACATATATGCGTTTATGCATTTAAAAACTGCAGAACACTCTGCCTGGTAATTGGAGTGGAGCATCTGCCATGGCGTGAAATAAAACACTTAGGAATGAATAAAAGACCATATGGTAATACAAAAATTGGCTTCAGTAGAAAGATGGCATCATTGTAAACCCGACGCGTTTCGTGGGATAGTACCCACTCATCAGGGGTAGATGCACATATATCTGTATAAAAAATAAAAAGTAACAAAGTAAAAATATCCAAAAGTCTAATGGCATATCTGTGTAATGGAGTACATGATATAGGTACAAAGGGGGCGAGATAATCAACCTACCCTTGAAGAACGCCATGTGCGGTGTAGCAATGTGGGCCAGACCAACTGGAAGTCTGTCATGGAAGCTGAGGACACGGTGACATGAGCCGGGGATGGAACCAACTCTCTATACATGTGATTTGTCCCGCCACTTTTTTTATTTGCAGCGGGGGAGATGCACTGTAGTTCACACATACACTCATCTATGTTTTAGGGAATTTATTATTGGAAGCACAGGAGTGATGTGGAGTTTGGTAGGTACACCATAATACCCTCACAACAATTACATATTGTATATCCTATTGATTGTAGGACATATCACTTGGTGACAGCAGCTGTCCATCCTATTGCGCAGAAAATTATATAACTCATTGCTTACACCTGCATCGGTCTGTGAAAAGCAATATACAGTGGATTGATTTTCACAGGGTGATATAGGAGCAACTGACAATCATTCAGGAGGTGATATTGCCGCCTCCAGAATTCCTGTGTTTTTTGTTTTTTTGACAGCTGAATGTTTTTGTTTTTTTTTCCATAGGAATACTATGCTACATCTGCAAGCCTAGCATTTGGCTCACATTTGCAGCATTGCTTCAGTGGGTTGCATTCAGCAGTGATACCGCCTGCCTAACATGATCACTTTGGTATGCCCCAATGCAAACCATGGATTCTGTGGCATAATTACCCCCCATCTGGCTGCCTTTGCAGCAGTGGCAGCTGGTGAATTTTTAGGATGGGGGGTGCCAGATCCCTCCCTTCCTTTGTGACCCCTCCTACTTCTCATAAGCCCCACCCCTTATAGATTTCACCCATTGTGTCAGGAGTATACAGCCCATCATCACCAGATAGAGTATACAGCATCAGCCGATAGGGTATACAGCATCAGCAGATAACTGTATACAACATCAGCAGATAGGGTATACAGGGTGTGGGAGATTAGCTCATGGGGATTATCTTTCCACAGGAAAATAGTCAGCGTACAGGCAACTTTCTTTCAAATCTGTCGGCTTGCCAGGTTTATTGGTAAATGGTTGCAGGTTAAAAAACAAACAAAACTGAAAAATAAGTCCTTGCCGTCCGGTGCTAAACTAAACAGTACAGTGGCTCCGACACCTACAAAACATAAGCCAAAATGCAAACCTGACTTTTAAAGTCCAGACACAGAGCTCCCTCAGATCTCTCTCTGAGTTCCAGGTCAGAGCTAGAGTGTGTTCTCTTCCTGGTTATTTAAGTCACCTGCTGGTGGACTCCAGTAAACCACAAACTCCGGACCGGAACCAGCCCTGCCATGCCATGGTGGCTGGTAAAATCCAGACCGTACTCCATTTAATCCAGTCCAAATGAACGCATATGAGGCGACAGGTAGCGTCCGTCTACCACTTTGCCTCGCATATCATCACAAGGGGTATACAGCATCACCAGATAGGGTATACAGGGGTATACAGCATCACAGATAGGGTATACAGGGGTATACAGCATCACAGATAGGGTATACAGGGGTATACAGCATCACTAGATAGGATATTCAGGGGTATACAGCATCCCAGATAGGGTATACAGGGGTATACAGCATCCCAGATAGGGTATACAGCATCACTAGATAGTGTATTCAGGGGTATACAGCATCCCAGATAGGGTATACAGCAGCACCCTGCCCTCCTGAGACGCGCGGCACTGAAGCCCCCCCCAGGGCAGTCAGGACATCAAAGTCCCGCACTTACCCCTTCTAGGAAGCGGGCGGGCAGCGGTGTTCGGCGAGCAGGAGCGTGCTTTGCTTCGGCGGCAACATACCCGCGCTTCCTGATTGACGGAGAGGCGATTCAGTGTTAGAAAAGCAAATATTAATTTGCTTTTGCAACGCACATGAGTGGGCTTGCCAGCGCAATGCTCTGCATTCCGAGCCACTCTATTTT
The DNA here is from genome assembly GCA_018402905.1 of Glandirana rugosa. Lineage (NCBI taxonomy): Eukaryota > Metazoa > Chordata > Amphibia > Anura > Ranidae > Glandirana > Glandirana rugosa. The sequence continues at coordinate 802,276 of BLSH010507885.1, forward strand.
GAAGCCTATTAGAGCCTATGACTCTAATCATGTGCTTCAAAGAAACACCCCCACCGCTGTAATTCATGTGTCCGACTTCCTGAAAGGGGCTGGACGCATGAATTAGGGGGTGGCTGCAGCGGCCATGGATAGATTCATACTATGCATGAATCTATCCATTTAGCATAGGGGGTGGCTGGATAGAGGAGGCGGCGCCCACGCACCCTTAACGAACGGGCCGCCCCTGCTTTGCAGCCTATGGGGGCAATTGAGGGACATTAAAAATAGGGCTCTGCCACCTATTTTTTCTGTTCCCCCCAAATGAAAATGTAAACTAAGCCTAAGGGGTAAAACATAGCAGGAAATACGGCAGTTAAAATGTACAATTTTGAGTAAAGAAAGGAAAGTGGGGACATGAGGTAGTGAGCCAGTTAACAAACAGTGAATTTAAACATGGAATAAGATCTGTACTCAGGCAAGAATGTTCACTTTATTAATTAATTAATTTATTTGCTTTCAGTTTTGTGTGTTTCTGCGACTTGCAACAAAGTTGCAATGTTGCAGTCTGATCATTGGGCAGAGGATACCTGGGAGATGTTTAATTTCAACCTTGACATTTGCCTAGTGATATTAGTTGCCTAGTGATATAATGATATGCTTTTTAATGATAAAGCAGTATTAAACTTTGCTTTTTTTCAAAATAAACAGCCCCTAGGTAGTTTATGTCATAATATGCTAGTATGCACAGCATATTAGAACATTATGACAGACTTAACTGTTAAACAAAGCCCTCCAGTGCTGAACTGTCACTGCTCCTGCTGATCATAGGCTTCCATCTTCGCCCAGTCTTCCTTCAGGATTTGCTCCCTCCACCTACTTCAATGGCTGCAATGATGTTATTTCCAAGCATGCGCACGCAGAAGTCACATCATCAAGGTACAGACTGGTGCCATAAATGCACGCTGAGCTGTGCATGTGTAGCTTAGTGTACATTACAGCTGACAGGCAGTAGGGTCTCTTCTCCCATAAAATCTCTACCTGTCAGCAGTTTTTTTTAAAAATGAGCATTTAACACAACTATAAAAAATAAAAAGAGGGGGATCCCTTTTAAATTAAAAAGGGGAAGAATGTTTAAATGAAAAAAAAAAGTGAGCATTTTTGAAAAATGATAAAGAGGACATTGTGATCTGTCGCACCCACTGTGAAATGCCTCCATCCCTAAATTTACATGCAAACAAGGAAAATTTGGTCCTGGGACTTTAAATGAGACATGCCACATACGAACAAAAGTACAAGCGTATAAAAATTATTATTTTATTCACATACTGTATAAAGATTGACATAATGATAAACATAATCATTTGCAGAGATCTGGCCATCAAGGGCCCTGAGAAGAGCTGACATAACACAATATAAGTAGAATAAAATTATCATGAATATAAAAACACATAAGAATGATGTAAAAAAATATATACATGAGCAGATGCATGATAATTGATGTAGAAGTCAGATGGTATACGCATTGATGTAACTCTATGCATTTCGTGGCTTATAGCCACTCGTCAGGAGTGCAATTCTATGAATTATCGTGGCTGTAAGTATAAATAGGATGAGTTAATCAGACTCATAAGGAATACAAAATAAGTACACCCATGGATAGGGGGAGTTTCTCCTACTTACATGTCAGCTCAAAAAATTGGTCTAGTTTGAGAGGAAGAGAGGGGAGAGCCATATCAGGGTCTGACCCGGGGCTGAGGCAAGGATGATCCCGTCCCAACCAAGGGAAACAGCACAGGGTGGAAACCATAGTGAATAGAGTAATCCATACCAAGGAGGGAGACATGGAACGACACATCAATCCCAGTCTATTTTAAAATTGTAAAAAATATAACAAATATAATATATAATAAATATGTATATATGTATATACATACATATGCACACACACAGGTGGCACATGCACAAGTGTATAGGAGTAGGTATAGTAGGTAATGTCAGTTAAAGTAGCAGGAGAGTGTCCATGCTGACCACCAAGGATAGAGAATGGTGGATAAAAAAGGTAGAAAAAACAATATCACAAGGGAGAAAATTGGATGGAATGGAAAGAGAGATACCATGGGAAGGTGAATGGAGGAAAACAACTTGACAGTGCAAAACCAAAGTAAAGGAAGGGGAAGCTGTGAATAGGTTAGTGGGATCATTGAACTACTGAGTGAGCACTATCAGGTACTGGAATAAACAATTGTATAGTACAGAGATATGTGAAACCCCAAGATATAAAACTTACCAAGTAGTAATGGGTAAGGTGTGCAGAGAGTGCTGCAAAGGTGTGAGACCTGAAGGTAGTGTGCTGGCTTGCCCTATCTATATATACCCCAGGTGTGGGGTGTGTGCTAATCAGGTGTGTCGACCTGAAAAATGATATTGTTGTGTATTGCAGCTTGTCAGGAATTTATTCATGCAGGGTGATAATTTTACTGAAAAGAAGATGAATCCCAGACATGGATATTTTTACAGTTATTACATTGGTCATGCTTTGAGATCCTTGTGGAAGCTGAAAGTTATTTTAGTACAGTGGCGGCTGGTGTTTTTTTTTTGGGGGGGTGGCAAACAATCCACCTGCCGCCACCCCCCCCCCCCCCCGGTTGGGGCCCCACACTTACCCGATCTCGCGGGCAGGGACAACTTCTCTCCGGGTTGTGGGTGGCTGCTTCCTCGCTTCCCCTGAGTCTCCTCCCTCCTCCTCCTGGCGGCCCATCTTCTGCACCCGAGCCTACCCTTTTTTGAAGCCTATTAGAGCCTCAAACTCTAATCACACGCTTCAACAACAAAGAGAACCCCAATTTGAATCCATACATCCGGCGCCCTGCGTGTAGATCAGGGGGCCGGACGCATGGATGGGGGGCAGCGCCTGTGTGCCCCTAATGAATGGGCCGCCACTGCTTTAGTAGGTACCACTACTACAGTGGTCCCATGCTGAGTAGTTGCTCTGCTGCTTACTGAACCCCAGATTTGCTAGGATGAGGTGGAGATTGTAAAGTCATCACTCCAACTCTCCACCTCGTCTAATCAGAAAATGCTTTATATTAATTTAAAAACTGCAAAGTGTGCCAAGCAGGCAATCTGTGTTCACTATGCAGCAGGCCAGCCACTCAGCACAGCACCAGCAAGCTAGAGGAGATTACTATAGTAGTAGTACTGCCTATTACAGCGATGTCCAGCTTCCAGGGGGATTAATCAAATATGGCAAATGCAGATATGTAGAATATCCATACCTGAAATTAATCTTTAAAAATCACCACACATGTTACAATCTGATTGTACAATCTCCTTTAGATCTACCAACAACTATGTAGTGCATTGGATACAAATTGATTAGATAGATTAGGTTGGTCCTGATATTGCATAGTTTTCCATCAACCCTCATGGCTAATGTCAATGTGCATTGTTTTCCTATGTTTGAAATGCACTTGCAACGCAAGTCAAACGCAGTTTAGTAGAATCCAATTGATCAGTACACATAGCAGTCCAGAGTCTGCATTTGACTTGCTTTGCATTGTGTTGCATTTCTTTGGACACAGCATGTACTGTCAAGGTGGGTTTGAACTGCCTTCCCTTGTCAAACATTGCATTTTCATTTCAAGCGCATGCATGTGTATTTGAATGGCAAACACAACGTCTGAAAGCAACACCTATTGACATGAGCCCTAAAGGGTCCATGCAAATGTGTTTAGTTAGTGGTGTAGCCTGTAGCCCCTGCCTTTTTACATGTTTTCCCTATTTCCACCTGGAGTTTTGGAGGTTCAACACCTCCCTTGTATTATCCATCACTTCCTGATGCATTCTACATTCAGTATTGTCAATTAAAAAAATCTAGGAGGGATAGTGGAACCCCCCTTTTGAAGACTGCAGCAGGGGTAAAGACCCAACAACCTATGTGTACCTTACTTGTTGTTTGTGCCGCTGAACATGTTTAATAAACACAACTGTTAAGAAAAAAAGACCCAAAAAAACTAACTGTACAGATCTCCCCAACTGCTTGGTGATGTCTCAAGCATCTGACAAAATCTGTAATAACACTTTTCGGTATGCTTAACTATCTACAAAGTGGTCACCCTCTATTTGATTCTCTCCATCTCTTCTCCAGATCTGCTCAGACGCCACATTCTCTCTCTCTCCAACAGACTCCCCTCTCTCTAACAGACTCCCCTCTCTCCAACAGACTCCCCTCTCTCCAACAGACTCCTTTCTCTCCAACAGACTCCCCTCTCTCCAACAGACTCCCCTCTCTCCAACAGACTCCTTTCTCTCCAACAGACTCCCCTCTCTCCAACAGACTCCTCTCTCTCCAACAGACTCCTTTCTCTCCAACAGACTCCCCTCTCTCCAACAGACTCCCCTCTCTCCAACAGACTCCTCTCTCTCCAACAGACTCCCCTCTCTCCAACAGACTCCTCTCTCTCCAACAGACTCCTCTCTCTCCAACAGACTCCTCTCTCTACCTCTGCTTGTCGTTCTACACTAGGGTTCCTATCTCATTTAATCAGTCCCTTTCCCACTGGCACTTTTACTTTATCTCTATCTCTGCATGCACCATTTTTACTCTCATGTTTATTTCCAGTATTTGTAAGGTGCTGCCAAAATATTACACAGGGCATTACAGAGTATTCAGAGACATTCCTTTTCTCTCGTTTCTCCCTCTCTCCCACAATGTGTCTATTCATCTGCCTTGTTATTCCTCAATTTTACCCTCCTTTATCCTAAACAAATGAAGGAGAGTATGTTTTCAATATTTATAAAGTGCTGACATATTACACAGGCCATAACAGAGTACTGAGAGCCATTCCTCTCTCTCTCCCACACTTTATCTCTTCATCTGTCCCTTTCACCCCCAATTTTACTCTTGTCGCCCCTAAAGAATACAGAATATATTTGCAATATTTGTATAGCACTGAAAAATTACTCAGGGATTTACAGCATACTTGGATCTCTATCTTCCTTATCCATAAAGAATAAAGAAGATAATATTTTGAGTACTTACATAGTACTGACATACAATGGGGTTGATTTACTAAAGGCAAAACACTCTGCACTACAGGTGCACTGCAAGTGCACTTGAAAGTGCACTTGGAAGTGCAGCTGCTGTAAATCTGATGGGAAGATCTGAAATCAGGGGAAGCTCTGCTGATTTTATCATCCAATCACGTACAAGCAAAAATGTTGTTTTTTCATTTTCCTTGCATGTCCCCCTCAGATCTACAGGGTCTGCACCTCCAAGTGCACTTGCAGTGCATTGTAGTGCAAAGTGGATTTACCTTTAGTAAATAACCCCCCCACACCCCGTATGACACAGAGTACTCAGATACCTTTTTTTCTCTCTCTC